>JAAAKQ030486493.1:0-21828 GCA_010016005.3 Zanna intricata
AAATATACAGAACAATTAGTGGATACTATATGAAGAATAAGGCGTGGATACGCCTTATTCTCATCACCAATTTTACATTGAAAGTACAATCGATATTGCTTTTTTAATTAAAGGTGTAATGTTTTTTCTATCTGATTTTACGGTAAACTCACCACGTTCATAAAGTCTCGAAATCATTTACACGATTTCGAGACATTATGATACTGCAGTGTTAAACTTAAGACAACGATAAGACTGAAGAAAATTAATTCATTCCTAAATCCAGTGCTTAATACAAGCAACACAGTTATGTTTTCAGCTACAAGTTTTTACCCGCACAGACATGAGTATTTTGTCCCTGAAGGCTCAATCTTCAGTATTAGATATGATGTCATAATTTGTGACTTTGGTATAATTTAATTCATTGTCTAATATTGTTTAATTGTGGTTCACCAATATGTTATGAAGTTAAACAATAACAAATGAGCTAACAAAATACAATATAGGAGCTTAAAATGCTAACTATACGTTGAAAAATGAAAAAATCCTTTAATTAAAATTTAGACATTTTTCACAAATGGTAGATAATAGAAAGATTCTGAGTTCATTATTTTGTTTTCAGTATCAAAAAACAAATTAAAATCATGTATCGTTGTCAGCAAAGAAAAAATACATTTATCAGTGTAACCAGTGAAATGAAAGTAAAACAACTTTGTCGTTAAATTTATTTAAACAGTTTAATGTTCTCGTGAGTTATTTGCAATCGTGTGGTGGTTGTGTGTGATTTTTCTGTGTTTCATGTTAAAATTATTAATAGACACTTTTATTTACTTATTTTTAATTTTTATATCTATCATTATTAATTTAGGTCTTACAGTGATTTAACATTCACGAAATACGGCATTTTAATATGTATTTATCAGTAACGAAAAACGTATGTATTTTTACGAAAAAACCTGAAATAGTAAACTCAATGAACGAAAAGTAGTTTATACAGAAAATTCAAAAATGTTTTAAAACCAATTTTTAAAAAAAACTGATAATATATAATAAAATCACGGCGCCAATTCTTGCAATTTGTATGCTCAAATCAGAGAATTATCTTCCACTTCCTTTATTATTTCGTTAGAAGACAGATCTGGTTGTTCGTTAGGGTTTCACAACAATGCTTTCACGAGGACCCTAGGGCAAACTGGCATGACGGATGCGAGATAGAAGCTATTATCTCATTCTCCTTAAGCTTGGCCACCACATGAGCCCCCTGCATCTGGCGGTCGTACCCAGCAATCAGCTTTTCTTGATTAGCAGTGGCCGTGAGAGTATAGCAGTTCGACTTTTTGGCTCACCTCGGATGTAGACATGCACTAATTCATAGATTACAAGTTAATGATAGCCTCGGGTCAGACATTTGGAATGTCTGACTTTTAACCGGATTAGAGGTCTTAAATATTATGTTATGTTACAGGAGTAAAGTAAATATAATATTTTCCCAGTTTCGTAGAGATAGTTTGCAGCCGATCGGCATAATCAGCTCACAATAATGGTTCTGGCTTCTAGGGTTGGCCTTCTTGGCGAGTCTGTAATGCAGATACTCAGAGAACTGACCGAGTTCAAATCAAAACTACAGGAAAAAAGTGTGAGAATGTGTTCATAAATAATTATGGTAAAATAGATTTATTGGATGAATAAATAGTAAAGTTGCCGGAAGTATGTCCTTTATGAGGTCATTAACTTTTATATCTTTTCTTCCGTGCCATTTCGATTGGTTTGAAGAGAACGGAATCAAAAGTTCCAACGCAAAATTTTCAAATTATTTATTTTCCAACGCAATTTTTTTAACATAATTATTTACCTAATTTATTTATTTTTCTACTTCTAATTTTCCTACTATTTGAAAATAATTTTTTTAATAATCATCGATTTCAGTAGTAAGGACTTTATTTTCTTGATATATTTTTTAAACTTAATCTTAAAATTTGAAGTTGATTGGAGACTCTACAGAGCAAGTGAAAAAGAATACGGGATAATTTTTCAAAATAAATGTAGATAAAAATTTTCCTCTTGTTTTTGAACTGTTAGTGTGCAAAAATTCATCACGATCGGAATAATACTATTTCTGTATAAAAAATAATAGAACAACAAACATTCTTTTTTATGTATTAATTTTTTTTTTGTTTTGTTGAATATATTTTTTAATTTTATTTATATCTTACTGATGCAGAGTAAATCAATCCATAATATTACCACAAAAATACTAGAAATTTGAACATAATCAAGTTAACACTATAAAAAATACTTAGTTTATTTTGAACAATTCTTGCCAAAAAAATTATAGTTTATTATATTTGATAACAAATTAAGGTAATTTTTTTTTTATATCTAAAAATCAACCTGTTTTTTTTCCTTACCAGGCATTAAAAATATCAAATAAATTCGTGTAGTACCGATGCTTCATAATTTACGTTATAATAATAATGACCAGTAGAATGTGTAATCTTACAATTAATGATTATTCTCTTATAAATATACACAATAGATTTTGAAATTTGAGTGATGAAAGTGAATTTAATAAAGAGATTTTTTCATTAATTATTAATTAAGGGCAATGTAAATCTTGTACTCAGAGTTAGATTTATCAGGCCGGGCATACTAATTAGCCCATCGGACTGGTCTAGTGATGAACGGGTCTGCGCATTTCAGCTGATCTCAAAGTCTATAGTTCTAAGGTTCAAATCCTAGTAAAGGCAGTTAGTTTTATACGGATTTGAATACTTGATTGTTGAACCGGCGGTGCTCTCTGGTGGTTGAGTTTCAATTAACCACACATCTCAGAAATAATCGGCCTGAGACTCTTCCAAGACTACACTTAATTTACACTTATAAATATCATTCTCATTCACCTTACGTTAGTTCTGGAGGCTAAGCAGAAAAAAGAGAAGTCATTCTAATTAGTAATTTACAAATTATATTTGGAAGGTAGAATCCAGAAACTGATATATTAAGATTACACAAGTGGAACTTGGTCGGGATGTCATATTTATCGGAATAAATGCAATATTTATTGCAAGTCGTAGTCTCTTACTTACAAACAAAGAGATAATTTATTACTCTTAATATGACAGTATCTAGTTTTAAGATAAATCGTTCACAAAGCACATAAAGTATCGTTTGTTTTTTTTATCATTGTTTAGGATACATCTTTTACCTAGTCACCTGTCTTTATCTGTTTAGCCTCTGGAACTACCGTAAGGTCGATCACTCCTGAGAAGTGTGGTTAATTGAAACCCAACCACCAAAGAACACCGGTATCCACGATCTAGTATTCAAATCCGATTAAAATTTTTTATCTTTGCTAGGATTTGAACCTTATAACTCTCGACTTCGAAATCAGCTGATTTGCGATGTCGCGTTAATCACTATACCAACCCGGTGAGTTTTTTACATAGTCACTTACACACAGTTCTCAACTAGAAGATTTAAACCCACTGGACTAGTTTAGTGATTAATGCGACATCGGAAATCAGCTAATTTCGAAGTCGAGAGTTATAAAGTTCAAATCCTAGTAAAGGTAGTTACTTTAAACATAAAATGCAAAGAAAACACCAAAAAAAAAACAGTTTTATCAATCTCACAAGGAGTAAATAAACAAAGAAATAGTAAAACATATCAAAGAACCAACAAAAGTAAATGACGAAACTAAATGAAAAATTTTGGCGATACAAAACACGTTAAAATGGCTGATAATCCTCAAATGAAGGAGTTATTACAGATCTAATATATGCAGTCGAATTAGGCATCTAACGTCCTCGCTGTTATTGAGGCAGTTCACATGTTTGGTGGTGGGATTTCAATTAACCACAGATCTCAGGAACAGTCTATCTGAAATTGTACAAGACTACACTTCATTTACATTTATACACATCATCATTTATTCTCTGAAGTAACAGATTACGGTGGTTCCGGAGGCTAAACAGAAAAAGAAAGAACCACCAAAAAATACCAGTACCCACGATCTGGTATTCAAATCCGAATAAAAGTAACTGCCTTCACAAGGATTTGTACCTCAGAACTCTTAACTACGAAATTAGCTTATTAATAGTAATAACTAATATTATTTTCGACGACAAGTTAACCACTAGACCAGCCCGGTTGGCTGCCAATAATAGGTCTAACAAATGCCCAAAGTTTCTCTGATCTTCTTTTTTTTTACATCAAATGAGGAGGTTAACCGCGAGCCAGTTCACATGTTTGGTGGTGGGATTTCAATTAACCACAGATCTCAGGAACAGTCTATCTGAAATTGTACAAGACTACACTTCATTTACATTTATACACATCATCATTTATTCTCTGAAGTAACAGATTACGGTGGTTCCGGAGGCTAAACAGAAAAAGAAAGAACCACCAAAAAATACCAGTACCCACGATCTGGTATTCAAATCCGAATAAAAGTAACTGCCTTCACAAGGATTTGTACCTCAGAACTCTTAACTACGAAATTAGCTTATTAATAGTAATAACTAATATTATTTTCGACGACAAGTTAACCACTAGACCAGCCCGGTTGGCTGCCAATAATAGGTCTAACAAATGCCCAAAGTTTCTCTGATCTTCTTTTTTTTACATCAAATGAGGAGGTTAACCGCGAGCCAGTTCACATGTTTGGTGGTGGGATTTCAATTAAACACATATCCATCTGAGATTATACAAGACTTTATTTATATTTCGGTGGTTCCAAAAGCTAAACAGAAAAATAAAAGTTAACATGTTTGAATACAAGAGTATTTATTTATTTATTTTTTTTTTTATCATCAACAAACTACAGTTATTTACTCAATAAAATTAGCATTTATTAAATAATATTAAAAACGGTATAAAAATATTTGGAGTTAAAAAAATATAACAGTTAAAATAAGTTAAAAAAGGTGAGAAAACATATTCCTTTTGTTTGAATTTTATTGCTTGTCATATTTTATTAATGAAGTGTATTTTTCTTGAAAAATAACGCTTTCCTTTGATTATAAGATTATTATTTAACTACCTTTTTTTGGGTTTGTTTGGTTAATACTTATAAGTACGTTCAAAACTTTACAGTATCTTCTAAATGAGAAAATAATATTACACAAACATTTTATGTAATATGCCAAATCGGGATAGGAATTAAGAACCTTTCAGATTTTTTTTGAATATTAAAATATTTAGTTCCTTTATTAGTAATTATTACCCATTAATAAATATATAGCTACAAGTAAAGGTGAGAGGTATTTTTAATTAAATAAAAACAAAATTTATCATTCACAATCATTTTTTTTTTTCCATAAATACACAATTCTACATACTTAAATTTAAATAAAT
Organism: Zanna intricata; assembly: GCA_010016005.3. NCBI lineage: Eukaryota > Metazoa > Arthropoda > Insecta > Hemiptera > Fulgoridae > Zanna > Zanna intricata. The sequence continues at coordinate 5,335 of JAAAKQ030486493.1, forward strand.
TTGGTACATTACATGTACAGTAATAATAATAATAAGTAATATTAATAATAATTCATACTCATAATAATAATAATAAATAAATAAACAGTCACATTTTTTATAATAATAAAAAAAAAAAATAATAATAATAATAAATGACAAAAAAATCGTAACTTATTACTCAATTCATACGTAATTACAGAAAATATTACTGATTAATGTTATTCTTATTATCATTATTATGGGTAGATTAAATTAATTTATTTTAATAAATAGGATTTTCACACGCGATCAATAATTCATAATAATATAATTAAATAACAATATTTATTACAATATGTCCATTTTTTTTACGTCCCATTTTTATTTTATTTTATTTATTTTTTTTTTTTATATACCATACTACTTACATTATTAAAAGGGGGTTGATTTATATGTTACCCTGATTTTTGGGCCCCCCTAATAAAGGAACTTATTCGGCCAAAACTTTTTTTTTTATAACGGAAAAACAAATTTATACTAAAAAATTAAAATGTTTATTACGAACGATTTCCTAATAAGCTATTACATATTATAATTTACAATATTGAAAATTTAATTTATTTCAAATCATATAAATATTATTATAGTTTAAAATATTTAATTCTAAAGAACTTAATATTAGTTTATGTAATATATAAAAAATTTTAAATTGGAAGAAATTTAAGGGTTGTTTTTAAATAAAAATAATAACCCTATTTTGTTTATTATCTTCTTTTTTTTTTTAACTAATAATTTACCTAATTAACATTTTTTTTAAATATTATGTATATTATTAAATTTTTATTTACTTCTTTGTTATTTTTTATTTTTTTTTAATAAAAAATAAAACCGGTATTCTGGGGAAGTAATCAACACTAATAACTTTTATAACAAAGTCCTAGGTTCAAATCAGAGAATTTTTTAACATAGAAACAAGGATAATTATATAAATAAGTATTAATCCATAATATTTTTGGCTTAATTAATATATGGGAAGTATTATCTTATTATTATAAACATGATACCCATAAATGTAAAACAAAAAGTAAAAATACATCCGAGTAGTATAATAATTTAAATAAAAATAAGCAAATGGATATGATTAAATAAAATATAATTTTTTTTTTATTAAGTTTTATGACATTTAATTTGATATTTTATTTTTATTATAGAAATTGAATCGCAAATAAATGTTATAACAAAAATATTAATTTACAAATTTTCTGTTCTGTTTATGGTTTACTAAAAAAAAAAAAAAAAAAAACTATTCTTAATTAATGAATAAAAAATTTTAAATAAAATTTTTTCCGAAAATAATGAAACAAATTTATTTTCATAAAATAAATAATGAAGTTTATACTTGATTACTGCACTCCCTCCAATAATGATTTCAATCAAGATAAATTGTTTAATATAAACATAACTAGAAAAATTATTTTTCCAGGGAAAAAATAAACTATTATATTCGGAGTAAAGACCTTTACATCATAGAATATAATATATATATAAAAATTTTAATTATAATTTCTTGTAAAAATATTATTAATGAAGCTTTTAGAGGAAATAAAATCTTTTATAGCAATCAAATAATTTTATTTAAAAAAAAATCGTACGAAATTATACATAAAAAATAATTAGTATTAAGAATTATTAAGAAAATAATTAGTATTACGTATTGAGTATAATTAGTATATATATATATATTGTAAATACGTACTTCTCTGTAGTTGTTTGCTTTATGATTATGATTATAAGCACTTTCGTTTTAAACACATCATCAGATTATCGTATATGTAATAGATACCCTGATCCGTTTATTACAATATGAAAGACCACAATTAAAATAGTATTGACAGTTACAATTAAGTAGGATCAAATCTGTTAATAGTACCGTCTGCAAAAAGTATTTTAAATTAAAAAAAATTTAATTTGAAAAAACAATCACGGTAATCTGGTAATATAACATCGTTAAATTTATAAAAGTATGACAAAAAAACTAAAGGGGCTATAAGTTAAGTCTTTTCACTCCATGACTGAAAAAAAAACTTTTATCTAAATCAAATACGATTTTTTGATTAATACAGTATAATTACGTTCTTCGGAACTAGAGTGAACCGAATGTGATGTGGATGAATGTAAGTCCGGATGTCAGGAGAAAATGAATGTAGCAAATTGCAAATAAATGTTTGTATTTATCTTATCTGATAAATACAAACATTTATTTAAATTTGTATTTTATTTATGTACGTATTAATAAAAAATTTTTAAGAAAATAAAATTATAATCAAGTTACTACATCACTAAAAATTTCCTGGAACTATTAATAGACAACTACCGTGTGTATTAGAACCAAAAAAAAAAGCTTACAAATACATTTATCTAATACATAGGTTTATAATTTAGTAAGGAGTAAATACTAAAATTAAAATCTTTCGATTTGAAAAAAATTAAAAAATAATTTTGTTGTATTTTTTTACGATAGTAAACCAACTTTAAACTAAAATTTAGAGCAAATTACGAAAGATATTAATTTCTGAAATGATCTGTATAATACCGGTGAATAAGTGAAAAGGAATCGAATAATCAAAGTTATACTGTAACTTTTATAAAATTAACTAATCAATAACGAAATAAATTTTAAGAGAAATCACAAAATTTAATAGAAAAAAAGCGGGCCTAAGGCTCGCTGCAGAAAGAAAAAAACATGGTGCGTTGGTTTGTTAGCTGTAAGTGCTCACATTTTTATTTTGAATGAAGCTTATTTGATTTAATTTCTAAGCTAAATTATTTTTATTTGTATTTTATATTTCTATTTTTATTTATATAATTTATTCATTATTACATTTAAATCAAACTTTAACAATGCTTATTAATATTAAAATTAACTATTTATAAAAATATAATAAACTTATTATTAAAAGAAAGAGATTATTAGATTTAGCAGTACAAAGAAAGGATTCTTTATTTAGCGATTTAAAAGTACGTTAACAGTCCGTACTGAGGTAAAGAAAATACTAAGAGATTTCAGGGAGCGGGAAAGAGCTGGCTGCGCGCAGCCGCCGGGCGCACCACGCAGTCCGATCTACGCCAATAACAGATAAAATAAAAATGCGAGCATATGCAATAAACAAACCAACGTACCATGTGTTTCTATTGTTGAGACAAGTATTGATATATTATATTAGGAATAAGTAATTACAAGTAATTAATTATGAGCTGAGATATTCTACGGTTAATTTTTCATAATAGCATAATTCATTTTTTTTTAGCACCTTGTGTTACTACTACGACTGCATACAGATTTGAATATTGTTATTCGTTTTCAATATAGAGCAACTCACATGACTTAGATGTATCAGTACAATACTATTAATGATAAAAAATACAGAGAAATATGTATTTGCACGTTTTATTTTTCTGCATTAACAAAATGGGAAAGCAGTAATCAGGGACAACTTCAATTAATTTCATTAAAAAAAAAACCCCAATAAACCGCGAAAATTAAATACTAAAATTTAATAAATTGTAACCATAGTCTTATTACAATTTTATCTAGAGTAAATAAGTATATAAATTCATGAATAAAATTATATATATTAAAAAAAATTACCCATTATTTACTAAGAACCCAAAAATAAAATTTCAAAATCATAATTTTTGTTTTAATATTCAAGTTTTTCTTATTTATTATAATTTACATTTTCTAAATTTGTATTAATTATTAAATAATAGTTTTATTTTATAAATTTTCATCGATTTAAGTAATAAATTAATTTATATTTGACTAAGGCAATAAACGTACAGCTTATAAAGCTGTCATCAATACTTTATTTTTAATGGTATACATATTTTATTTAATAAATAAAAAATATAAAAATCAATAAAAATAAATAATTTATAATAATAACTTTTTTTTAATAAAATAATTTTTTAAAAAAATATCGCGAGATCGAATAATAATTAAATAATCGTTTAAGTAATAATTTATATAGTAGTAATAACTAGAAAAAAAAAAAAAGTAAGAAATGATAACCTTGAGATTGATTAATATAGTGTTGTTATGGTAACGCACGTTGCCAGTTCATCACGTAGCCATGGTTGCTAGGAAGGCGAGGCGTAGATAAAGTTCCGAATGAGCTCGCTTAGAACACTATTGGAACATATCGAACTGACGAAATGCTCTTCCCATAACGATAACTATTATTCTACTTAAAACTCTTTTCTAGATATTAGAACTATATTTATGTAATAAATTACTAAATAATAATTACGTACAAGAATAATTAAAAAAAATAAAATGAGCTTACTTAATATTCGGTGAACCACTAAAAATACATCGTTATACACAATAATTGGGAATTATAAATTTACAGCGGTTTTTTTTTGTTTTTTTATGTTTTTTTTTTTTTAAAGTACGATCTTTTTTCTTTTTAGGAATAAAAATTTAACGTGAAACATAAATTCTGTCCAGTATTTATTTAATTTTAAATAATACTAATACGAGTAATAAAAAAAATGTTTATGAATATTTTTATTATTAATGAAAAGGAAGAAATATAAGTAATTATACATTTTTTTTTTCTTTTACCCTGACATTAATATTACAATCTGTCACTATAATAGTATTTTTGAATTAATTTAAATCAATAATTAATATATATTTTTTTTTTATACAATTAATTACAATAATTTTGGAAGTCTATATTATATATTTATTATAAAATGTCGTGACACATAGAATCTACATTTTATTAATTAGTTATTTATTTATTTATTATCAATAATAATAATAATATTAGAAATTATTATTATTGGAAATAATTACAGTAATGTTATTATATATTACTTTTACCCTGTGTAGAATTTTCTATCATTATTATTATTATTATTACAATGGAAATATATTTATAGTTGATTGGGTGGGGTGGTAGGAGGGAAAATTGTTGAAAAATTTTCTGAAAATGACATATTTTATTTATAATTTTTTTTTTTTTTTTTTTTTTACACATGTAATAATTTATACATAAAACGAATAATATTAATTATATACAATTAACGTATTTTTCCGAATATACATATTATTGTAATTTATTGGAAGTTAATGAATTCTAAATAAAAACCCATATTCATACACTCTAAAAATCATGTAATAATTTACTTATTTATTAAATTGTAAATGTATAAAATCACAATTTTTTTAAGTACAACAGTTTAGACTATTAAAATATTTTCTAATTGAACTAAATTTATAACTTTTTTTTTTTGAGGACAAGTATATGATAAAATATTCATTATATATTATTTAAATTTCCACCTTTATATTCAACAAATTTAAGTGGGGAATATAATCTAGCAAGATATACTTAAATTAAATTTACTTAAAAAAAAAAATTAAATTTTCTCATAGTTATTTAATTGAAAAAAGTAAATGAACCTTTCTCATAATTGTCTTACATCGTAAAGTAAAAAAATTCCGTACAGAACGTTTTTATTAATATTTTGTTCTTACAATTTTTTTTTTTTTTAAAGTAAAAATTAGTTTATAAATTTTTTTATTTTTTTTAAGAAATTGAAAAACTAATCTTTTAAATTTATCTGTTATTTTTCTTGTAGCCGTTAATAATTTTTTTTTTTTTTTTTTTTTTTTTAAGTAATCGGACCTTATATTTCCTATGTCTAACGTAAAAATTTGATACAAATAAATTTTTTTCAGTATTAACAATCAAAGATATTATTAAAAAAAAAGTAATTTTTACTGTACTAATTTTTTTTGCTCATATTTTATGCCCTACTGATATTAAAAAATTTTATACGGAATAAATCTTAATTAAAAAAAAAATATTTTTAAAAAACATATTAATAAAAAATAAAAATAATAATGTAGGGTTTTATTTTATGGCACTGATATTTAAATTTTCCTTAAAACAGAGATCATAATAACTATAGAGGGTTAAAGTAAATTTTTATTTATTTCCATTTTGTAAAAATATTTTTTTTAACAGATAATAATTTTATATAATATTTGACCGAAATAATTTATATTTTTTTGATATTTTAATCATTTGGGAAGGCATTTATTAAACCTTTTTAAAGTTATTTATAAAATTTCGATATTTGAATTAAAAAAAAAAAGTCAGTTGAAAATCTTTGTGCGTCAAAAATTTACTTCATAATAATATGCAGTTAATAACTGCATATTATTACTTCTGATTTAGATTATCAGCATAAAACATCAGCGTAGATAAATTTACCCTCTACACTATTTCATTATATAATCAAATCATAAAAATACGTAAAAAGACAATCATTTTTTTTAAATTTTGCTATATATGTAATTCATACATAAAAAACCTAAAATTTATAGTTCATATTTATAAAAGATTACTAACTCTGTGAAAATTAATGGTGGCTAAAAAGGTGTAAACCTTCTTCTTATTACTAGATTTCTAATACTGTATATTATTTCTAGTATGAAATTATAGTTTAATTTTGCCTCATCATTACTAAAAGAATTTGTAATTTTTTAAAAATGTCGGGTTATCGTGTTATTTAGAAAATCTAATTTATTAAAATAAATAAATTATAATTAATTTACTGTTATGATAAGGATTATAACGGGCGCCTTTGATTGTTAAGAGGGTACAGAAATTTATGACGTCTAGGATTATCTTATATTTATAAAGAGATCCAAAAATTTAGCACGCGGTACAAACAGATGTTAGATAAACATGTAAATTATCTAGCAATAAATCTATTGAAGAACAGCGATGATATCAGGCGATTAAAACGTTTCCATGTGCTGGATTTGAAAGATGTAACTAAAGAAGTGACCAGGAAAAGGAACTTAGGAATGGGAACAAAAGATGAGTGATCACGGTGAAGTGATCTTCATTTTAGAATTCCAAAATTTATAGTTAATTTTATTTACCGACCAATATTTTTTTTACTTATAGTGTTGTTTACATATATTTTAGTATTAGTTACATTTTTCCCTGTGATTTATTTCTAGTGGTACGTTAATTATTGAACTTTAATTGGATCATCACCTGTACAAGTGCATTTTCTATATGTGAGGTGTTGAACCTTTAATGAGGGGTTTTTTCGGGGACCTCTCCTTACGTGATTATTATTAATAACATTTATTTATAGTCTCCTAAAAGGTACTAATTATAAATGCTAAGTGATAAGCAAAAATGATAAAAACAAATTATTCGAAATTTTGTGCGTTTATTATTATTTTTTTTTTTTATACAATAAAACATTTCTTCAATAATATATTTGTTATGGAAATTTAAAAATTAAGTTATATCCCTTATTAAATTTAATTGGATTTAATACATTCTATTAAAGTTAGAAAATTAGCTTTTTTTTTTTCATGTTTCTTATTATTTTTAATTTTACTATGATACTTTTAAAATGCACAATTACGTTAACTAAATTTTGAGAAGAATATATTACATAAAGTTTACTTTTTTTTTACGAATTACAAGAAATACATACATAACTTGTCCTCATATTCGTTTAACAATTTAAAGTTCTTTTTTTATCAATTGTAAATTGGTAATAAATTTTCATGAATTTTTCTATTTCACTTACTTATTTGCTTTTCCTTTCTTAATTATGATAAAGGAAATAATCATAAATATAGGAAACACTCAATTCGAATTAAAAGTATATATATATATATATATTATTTATTATATTATTTATGCATAATATATATATATATATACTTTAGTATAATAATCATGTATAGATATATATATATATATATATATAATATTTATATCATTTAACTATTTACAAAATGTCTTTTTAATTAATTAATAATAATATAAATTTTACATAACAGATTTTTTTTTAAATCATTAATTTATGTACATTTAAATTTCTTACAATGATATACATACATACATACATATATTCATTTACACTAATATATTTATAATAATAGTAATAATAATAATAATACAACAATAAATAGATAACCCATAAAATAACATAACTAGGCAAGGCATAATGTTGCCTTATTTTATTACTAAAAAAAAAAAAATAATAATATAATGATAATGATAAAAATCAGGTGCAAATTTCCCAACAAAACACAAAAAAAAAAAAAAATGTTAAAAAGTAATAAAAATACATGTAACAATAACGAAATTAAAAATAATACAATAAACTCAGAACACGTTAAAAAAAAAAAGAACATATCTAATAATAGTAATAATATGTTTGATTTTTATTTAATCTAAAAATACAATATAAATAACAAAATAAACAAAAAATATATATATATAATTATTTTTTATTTTGTATTAATGGAAAAATATAATATAATAATACAAAATGTGTATATATTAAAATTAGTTTTTTTTTTTTTATTTATTTAATATTTAAATACAGTCTTTGATATGGAATTTTTCGTAAGAAATTAAGAAATGCTATAATCTGCGGAATGTATTGTATTATAAATGAAGAGTAAATTAATGGAATTATGTAATTAAAATATCTCCAGGTTTTGTTTTTGAAATAAAAAAAAGTGTATATTTATATATATATATATATATTTTTAAAAATACCTCGTTTATCCCAGCTTTTTTAATGAGTCATACGTACGTAGAACTTCAATTTTTTTTTTTTCCATAATAATTGGAGAATCATGTAATGAAATTATTTAACAAATAAATATTTTTTTTTTAAATGGAAACTTTGTTTTCTATTATTATTTTATTTAATAAATTATAAATTTTAAATAGTATTTGCTTTTTATTAAATTATATTTTATAAAATCAAGAAGTGAAACAAAATATTTGTCCAATAAATCTTATCCCAAAATTTTTATTACGTAATAGCTTATTTTTATTACATGCCGTACACAAATGTTTTAAAAAAAAAATCTGATATGTAAGACTAAATCAATCATTGTTAAAAAAAAAAAAAAAAAAACTATAACAAGCTAATGAGGAGAAGAAGAGCGGAGTGGTTTCCAATATAAATTTAATCGAATCGAATATATTATTCAAATGTGTTAATTTCATTTAAAAGAAGATTATTTGGATCATACATGTAACCGGTTTAGGCTTTACAATAACTGTTAGTATTCAGTTATATATTAAAGATACTCTTAGAGAAAGCAATTCTGATTGATGTTTCTTTCATAATTTATTTAATATAATTTTATTTATAATAAATATATAAACTTATGTACCGAAACAAAGAGGTACATTAAGACGTAGAAAAAGAAAATAATCTTCTTCTTTGGAACATAATAAGAACAGAACTGAACAGGCACGTCAGGAAACTGGTCGAAAAATATTGGAAAATACAAAACATCGACTTGGATCACCGAAATTAAACAAGATATGCAACAAATTGAAATCAAAATAAAAAATTTATAAAAAAAAGACGATAATATAAAAATACTAAAAGAAGCAAACTCCAGATTTAAATTTAAAGAAGAGAAAAAACAATGACGGTTTGTTCAGAAGAATTCAGAAAGTAAGATCTGACGAAATAGAGTGGACTAAAATTGTCCACTCTGACCTCAAAAAAAAAAAAAAAAAAATTAATTCTAACGTAACGGAAAGATACAAACTGATGTTACTTAATTTTCTTTTAAAGAAATGATAAGTTATATTTATAATCTGCACTAATAGGGGAAAAGCATATGATCATAAATCAATATTTCAGTTGATTTATATTTTACGTGGATATAGAAATATTTGTTACTCATAAACACCATGATTCTTAAATAAAAATAATTTATAATTATTATTATTTATTTATTTAATTTGAAGAAAATCTAATGGGAATACATCTTCAGCTACAATCTTTGTTTTGAAAACATATTGGAACGGTTTTATTTATAATTTTTTTTTTTTTTTTTAATTTTTCTTCTTAAAAAAAAAAAATATTAAAGTAAAACTTCCAATTTCTGAAATAATAATTATAGTTTTGTAATTTTTTTTTTTGAAGTTAAATAAACCAAAGATTGGCGTGTTATCATTATTTTAAAAAAGGAATATATTGTTCAGAATAATGAATAAATTTATGAATCTATGGATAAACGGATCTTACGAAGTCATTTAATGAAAAAGAAAAAAAATTATATATATATATATATATATATTTATATATATATGTATATATATAAATTTTAAATCTGTTGAACAACTGAAAAAAACTTTTTAGTAATTTTACAAAGCAAATAACAAATAACAAATCAGTTTTTATTATGATATACAGATTAAGTAAACTATTTTCTAATGTAATAATAATATAAATTTATTAATAATAATAATAATAATAATAATTTATAATATACAAAAAATGAAATATTATCAACAAAACAAGTTTTTTTTTTTCTTCTCTTAATAATAATTAACCAAAGACAACCAATTTATTTAAGTACATATTATTAAATAAAATGATATTAAAGAATTAAAAAATTAAATAAAAACTATATATTTTTATGATATAATTTTACATAAAAATTGCTTTGGTATCAGTTAAAATAATAATAATTATATAAACAACAATAATTACATTGAGTATACATTGGTGAGAATAATGAAAAATTTTCTCTCACATAAACACTCAAAAATAGTAGAAATTTTTTTTTTTATTATCACATTAAATACATTAATAAAACAATATTACGTAACTTAATAGTATATAATTAATTTTAAGTCCCAAAATAATTACATTAAATATATATATTTTTTTAAAAATTAAATATGAAAATAAAATTAATTACATGCACAATAATTTAATTAAATAATACCATAAGTTTCTTTAATAATAGTAATAATTGTATGGAACTTATTTAATCGATAGTTATTGATTGAACGCTGTTTTATTATTTTTATTTTTTTAATTTCAATAAAAATTATTTTCAATAACTTTGGACGTTATTGCTAATTTACGTTTACCGATGTCGTTTTGGTAGTTCTGTATTATATCTTTTTTTACCTCAATTCTCTATAGCTTTCTTAAAATTATGCTTCTTTTTTTTTTTTAAAAAAAAAAAAGGCTCCTTACTTCAAATATTTCTTTTTTTAATTTCATCGACTAGCATAAGAAGGCTTAAGAATATTAATAAATTTAATAAAATCGAGGCATCTTAATAAGGTAAAATAATTTAGCAACGGCGAGGAAGTATCAGTTCGTTCCTGCTTGGCCGGGATGAATCTCCGCCCTCAGTAAATGCTTTGTAGGGGGAGCTGGCGGAAACCACCCCAGGGAAAAAGTCATGTGGTGTCTTTCGACGCAGACGCACTCGAATCGTCATCGCCGCTAAGTATCGCTGGAAGCATATGTCCTCCGGATTTGTTATTTTGATTGACTACACATTTTCTCATATGTTTCTCCAACGTGGAAGGAACAGAAAACGGCATTTCACAAAAACGACACCTATAAACATCTTTACCTAATCTTCCGTGTGTTTTCATATGCCTTGTCAGTTTTGAACTCTGAGCGCAGGCGTAGGAACACAATTCGCATTTATATGGTTTTTCTCCCGTGTGGGATCTCCGATGTACGGTAAGATTGCTGCAGTTCTTAAATACCTTACCGCAATACTCACACGTATCGTTTCGTCTGTTTTCCTTTTTTAACGTATGACCCGGGAGACCAAGGTTCATAGCGGCAGCCGCAGCCGCTGCCGCCAATGAAGCACTTGGCCCCGGCTTAGGTCCGTTTTTTAGTAAAGGACTCTCAGTGTTACCTTTTGATCGTGACGTCAATAAATCCATCGGCGATTCACCGCCTGGGTATAAATGATCACGATGATGTGCTGTCATAGCCGGCAACCATAATCCAGCGTATAAACTATCTCTATCACCAGGACCCCTTCCAAGATGTTGATTTTCTAAGTCTAATTTTAGTCTCTTACTTGTAGCGTCGAACGGATTATCAAAGGGTGACGGTCCAAATAATCCGTGCGGTCCACCGACAAGATCTAGCGGTGGTTGTCCGGATATAATCGTTTTTGCAAACTCTTCTCGCAAACGTAATGCTGCTGATTTAACACTGATACCGTTTTCAGGTATTCGACTGGTCGGTGTAGAGGGCTTGTTATTATTATCAGAAATTATAGGAGAACGCTGAAGTAAATCATCTTTTCTTGAAATATGTAACTGGTGAGAACCGACGCTTTCCTGAAGCGCTTGTTTGTACGCTTCATTATACTGTTGTATATTACTTAATCCAAATTTATCCATTAACTCTCCTACAAGAGATCCAGATGTGGCAACTTTATCTAATGGTGTTGGTGTAGGAGTCGGTCTAGGTGTACTTGAAGACATTTTATTAGTTTCACTATTATCAGGAGGTGTAGACGAAGTAGATTTTGTCGTTAGGTCTTCAGGTGCGTCTCCACCTAAATCATCATCTTCATCTCCTTCTTCTTCTTCCAGTTCCATATCTTCCTCCTCTTCCTCTTCTTCTTCTTCCTCTTCTTCTAATTCCTCATCATCTTCATCTTCACATTCATCATCGAGAGTCTCAACAGATCCCTCATTAGAAATTTGATCCGGTGTCGAGTTGGTACTGCCGCCGTTGCCAGCTGCGGTTGCCTCCTCGCCACCGGTCCCCCCGTTTCCCCGGTTCGATGTTCTGTGTATTTTCATATGTCTTTTTAACTTGGAACTCTGAGTACAAGCATGATTACAAACCGAACACTTATAAGGTTTCTCCCCTGTATGCGTTCGTCTATGTACAATTAAATTACTTTGGAAACGGAATTTCTTACCACAAAATTCACATGCTCGAATTCGTTCACCGGATGAATTCACTGTGCTTGAATTAATCGAAAAATCTGTCGGTTTGTCACTATTTGGTGGCGTCGAGGCAGACCGTGGTGTTGATGTTAAATCTACCGAATTGCTTGTCGGTGCTTCTGCCATCTGTGATTGTTTTTCGGGCGGTGTTACGCTTTGGGGTCTGTGCCCAGGTACTGTTAAATTATTATTTGTTGTAGATGCAGAGTTATTATTATTACTAATATTATTATTATTGTTGTTGTTACTGCTATTATTGTTATTATTTAAACTGCTGCTACTCGTAATACTTGTGTTATTGGTGGTTAACACAAGGGGTGAAGTTACCGCGCTCACCGGAGGTTGTTGTGGATTATTGCTAGGACTAGTAAAAGGAGGTGTAAGTTTTCTCGGTGAAGGTGAGGAATTTCCATTCGCCGCTCCAGGACTAGTTGTACCGGCTAACTGTCGTAAACGCTGCGAATAAAAGTCCAGCTGCGGTTCAAGAGGAATAGAAAGGGAAGGAGGAGGCGGAGGAGGCGGAACGCTGGTGCGCGGAGCTGGAGACGGTGGCACTGATGGGGTAGGTCGTTCGCTGGTAGCTCTACTCAAAAGTTCGGTGGTACTTGGAGGCCCAAACGTAGAATGCGGTGGCGGTGCATTTCCGGCTGCTGCGACGGCAGCCGCTGCTGCTGCTGCAAGACCTAAGCCGTGGTGACGGAACTGTTCAGAAACCAGTTGTTCCATTCGAAAATGATGATCATGGTGACTAGATGGGCGGGCGAAAAGCGAAGTCTGCGCCGAGCCATGGCCAGGTCCCAAAGGCGTCGAGACCGAGGTGGGCGGGAAGGGAGGGTGGCGAGTTGGATCCCCCAGGGGCATCCTCAGTAGTCCGCCCACGCCAAAGGGATGGTGTAAAGGATGACTGTGCAGCGGGTCTACCAAAGGCGAGGGCAGTAGGCGCGAGGCCACGCCAGGAGGTGGCAGTGACAGGGACCCCGCGGGGGTGGTAGGCCCGCCGTTCCCGTTTCCCGAACTTGTAGAGCAGCTCGAGGACGAGGAACTGTTCTTTGGAGAACAGCCCGGCGATTCGACGTAGATTTTGATACCGTGACTTGACTGAACGTGTTGTACCAGTCGCCATGCTGAATGTAATCGCTGTTTACATGTACTACATACATAGTTACTCGGTTCTGAAACAAACAAAAAATACGAAACATATATTTTATGTAGAATATTTAAAATTATCTTACTAGTAATATATTATTAGAATAAGTTTTTATAAAAATTGTCCCATTTAAAAATGATGAATTAATATTCCGTAATATGTTCAATCATCAACAACAGTATCCGTTGATATTCTTATTGCTATGAATTTCAGACTTATCTTACAAAAATGAAAAATAACGCTCAATTGTCTTCTTTTTTTTTTTTACAAATATCTCATTAATTAATGAATAAATGCACACAAAACTTTATTTTATAATTTTTAATTAATCTGATTACACAGATTGACCTCGTTAATCTGTATATCATCTATACAACATATTTATATAGTAAAACAATAAGATTTACGATTAACCGAATTCATTTTTTTAAAATCAGTTTTGTGCTGCTATTGTATTTACAATTTTTGTTTAAAAAATAAAGGGAAAATAAAAATTGTTATTTAGAAATTATTACCACAGAAACAAACACATTAATAAAATTGTGTGAAATAATTAATTAGACCTTTACTGTAATAGACTATAAAGCAGCTGCACCGTTTTGCAAAGTAGCATATTTATTCTTTAGCAATGACCACAATGTGATTAGAAGCACTTGACATATTCAATTCATCGTTCATATGAATAAACTACACGATTGTACTTCAGTTAATGTACCAAACCGGTATACGCGGTCAACTAATCTAAAAGCAGGAGAATTGTTGGTAATGCATGTATGTAATCGAATGACAAATGTCCGACGACAAGTCTTGAAATTAATTCAAATAAGTAGAGAGGAGGTCAACAATAACAATCAAAGAAATTATATTTCATTATACAACCACTCCCCTATTTCTACTTCTTATGTCTTTTATTCCTTTAATACGATTCTCTCTTGAATTACATCCCTCCATTTCAAAACTTCTCTCCACCGTACCGTTATTCCAAGTGGGCTGCTGTCGGTTAAACTCATTTCAGAAATCTGTCACAACGTACACCGTCATCGTTCTCCTTCTCCTCTCTCTCTCTCTTTCCATAATTCCTAAAATTTCTACCCTTCAATTACTCCCTCCCTAAATCATAGTTCAACGTTATACACTCGAATGATTTTTAAATTGCTAACTATCGTTGTCAAAATAATAATTCGTAATTCTTACCACGTTTTCTTTAGATTTTCTTTCTTTTTTTCAAGTCTGTGTAGTATTTTTTTAATTTACGATAATCATAATTTATTGTTTATGAAAATATATTTTTTTAAAGGATTTATGTAATAAAAATTTCAAAGAATAGATAATTAAAAAAAATCATTATATAATAATAAAATTTAAGGTGAAAGGAAGTGACCATTCTATTATAAATTTTGGTTATGAATATCTCTCTAGGTTTTATTTAATAATTAATCGTATAGATTGATATTTTAAATAAACTTTTGGGTTGATCCACAACATACATAGAAATTCTAAATTATATAACTTTTTATTTACGTTATTAGTAACTAGAAAATATACATATGTACACGTACACCCGTATGAACATTCCCCTAGATTTTCTTCTGTTTTTTTTTTCAAGATCCTTATGTTATGAAATTAAAAAAAAACCGTACTCCATTTTTCTGACTCTCGTAGATAGGCCGAAGTAAGAATGCCTGCTTTCTTGGCCAAGTACCGCTCTTTGCGCTCAACAGCAAGCAAATCTAGCGGTTTAACCCCAGCTATTACATTAACTGCATCACGCGATATGGTCCTACACCCACCTATTTCATCGTTTCCTTTCTTACTCGGATAGGCGGAAAGCGCATTCCATTTTTCATGCATTCAGTGCATAGTTGCATTCCATTCCATTCAGTGCATTCTGAATGCATTCAGTGCATTCTGAATGCATTCAGTGCATTCTGAATGCATTCAGTGCATTCCATTTTTCAGTGCATAGTCGAGGGCATTCCATTTTTCTGACTGATACCATACTTTCACTCTTGCAGCATATCTCTCGAGTAATCATGCCAGGAAAATTAAAGTCAATTAAATATAAATTTAAACAAGCCAAGTTAAATTTTCTATACGTACCGAAGAATATATTTCTTCATTATTTTTTTGTATAACTGTTCTAAAATTCCATCATACATAATATTGTAACGATTATTATTTTTTATTTAATACATCTGTACTAGAGATATCTATTAGCATAGAATATCTATTAAGACTTTACCGATTTTCTATTTTTCAGTGAATTTTTTTTTATAAAACTGCCAACCGCAATGATAGATTATACACATATTTCTTCCAACGACTACAGATTGTATGGAAAAATAAATGTTTGTCTATGTAATAAGAAATATAATTATTAGCTTAATTTTCATGGCTTCTTCCAAAAGAATTCTGGAATTGAGGTATACATATATTTTTTGTTACTGATGCAAGTTTTCGAAGTAAAAATATACTAAGTTAAAATGAAAACCTCTCTCTTTATCTGTTTAGCCTTCGGAATTACCGTAAGGTATTACTTCAGAGGATGAATGAGGATGATGTGTATGA
>JAAAKQ030486504.1:0-42400 GCA_010016005.3 Zanna intricata
ATTCATTCATCTCATCCCTCTGAAGATATACTTAATTGTGGTTCCGGAGGTTAAAAAAAAAAAAAAAAAAAAAAAATGTATATATGCTGTTGGCATTCTGGTAAAGAATTTTATTAATCCCGCCTACCACATCCTTTATGCATTCATAGTGACGTTAGTGGATCTGTTACAGCTGGTTTAACTAAAATGATAGTTGGGAAAAAAAATTATACATGTTTAGGCAAGGAGGTTTGTCATAAAAAAATAATCATAATATGGTGCTGTATGTCTACTACTTAAAATTTTAGTTGTACACTATACACGGTTTATTAATGTGAATTGCAAGTACTATACCTCATGGTATATTTGGTATTAGTTACCAGGCTTTGCAGATTTTTATTATTAAAAATACATTGTGTATTATGATTCATTCTATATGGATGGATAGTGAAAACTTCTTAAAAGTATTTAAGAAATGGAATTTTCAAAGCATTACCTTGCTTTGCAAAATCCCTTTATTTACAACAATTACCTGGCTTAAAATAATAAGAATTGTTTTAATCTTTCACCTTGTGATTGGAATGTTATTTATAAGAAAAAGAAAAAACTGATAATGTTGGAGATATTTCTGAGATATGCTATTCTTAAAAAAAAAAGGTTGAAATATCTTCCATGTGTCTTGCTGATTAGGTTAGAATATCCTCTATCTGTCTTACGGCTTAGATTAATTTGAATATTGTTAAATAAATTGCAGTAGTGATGAATAGTATTCATAATAAAAATGCTGATTTCCTTGGCAAAGTGGTAGCATCTTAGCCTTTCATCTGGAGATCCAAATGAAAGGGTTTTTGAATCCCAGTCAGGCATGACAGTTTTCAAACACTATAAAAGTCCATATCCCATGCACAAGCTTTAAGGTTATGTGGTGACAAAAAATATATATATATATGTGTTGTGTATAGCTAGTCATTATATTAATTTGATTGAGCTTCCATTTCAGATTAGAAAAGCACCTGTAGTGTCATCAAGAAAGCAGTTATGTATTAATGAAAGCATGTGCTATCCAAAACCTGCTTATTCTTATTCATGTCTGATTGCAATGGCCTTGAAAAATTCTAGATCTGGAAGCCTACCTGTATCAGAAATATATAACTTTATGTGGTAAGTGAAGATTTATTTGAAATCAACTGGAAATATGGGTTAAACAAATATAAATTGCATTTATTTTCGATACACTACTGAATTATCTTCCAACATTTATTTTTTCTGTGGATTTGCTAGCTCCTTGTGTAGAGGTTCATTTATAATTGTTGCATTCAAATGCCTAATTTGCTATGCCATTTCTTCTTTCTTTTTATTAGCAAGTTCTGGAAACTTCTAAAAAGATTAATGATTAACTTAAAACTAACACTCATTCATTTTTTGGATATTATTGATAGTATTATAACATTAATATAACTTTGTGTGCAAATTTAATAATTGATTTAATTAAATTTCTTTATGATTTTTTTAAAGATTTTTTTCCATATATTTACTGTTTTTTTGCTCAAAAAATAGACATTAATTTACTAACACTAACCTTATATAATGGGTTCTTTTGAAATAATGGAATGCTGGCCCTGCTTTCCTGTATGAGCTCTGTTCAAAAAAAAAAACCGGCTAGGGGCTGAATTGTCTATTGAATGCAATTAAACTGTAGTTTACATTCAGATTTCATTTCAGTCTTTTTATTACACTGACAATTGTATATTAAGCAATCTTTTTAGAGGTCATGTGGTGACATTGTCATCATTTGTATTGTCTTGAGCACATTTTTTTCTCTTTTGTTTTTATGAGCTGAGTTCATCATTTGAAAACAATGAAATTGTCTTATAATAAGTTTTCAAATTATAATGTAGTAAACAAACTATATATAAACTTAATGAAAAACTTTTTTTTTTATTAGATTTTACATTTTAGGTATTTGGATATTAATGTTAATTGTTTTTTAGTTAAATTAATGGACTGTAATTTGTTTATTAATTGAACTTTTGCTTTTCATTATTTTTTCCTCCTGATTCTTTAATTGGTAAAAAAATATAGTAGTTTCCTGATAATACGTCACAAAATATATTTTTTGGAGTATTTAATAATTTTTTTTGTTTATAGAAATTCAGTGTATACTTTATGTTGAATAAATATGTTTAGTCTAAATAAGTTCCAAATTATGCAAAAATGAAATAAAATTATAATTTTTAAGTTACTGGCACAAATTCTTTTTCTTTTCTTTTGTTATATTTTCAAGAATGCACAACTTTATTCTTGTGGAACGTAATCTCCATATTTATTTTGAATTTCAACTTTTATTATTAGTTAAAGGTAAAATATTTGTATGATTCTATTTCAGATATAAAAGATTGAAAGTTGGTAGTCACTTTTTTCCTTCTTTTATAGTTATGAATTTTTAGATTCCAAATGATAATTGTAAACTCATAATATTAATTTATGATATTTTTTAAGTAAATTTTTTTTTCATGTGTTAATTGTTTTGTTTGCAGTGATCATTTTCCATATTTCAAGACTGCTCCAAACGGTTGGAAAAATTCTGTGCGACATAATTTATCACTTAATAAGTGTTTTGAGAAAATAGAAAAACCTGTCAGCGGACCTGGCGGGACACAGCGTAAAGGATGTTTATGGGCAATGAATCCTGCCAAAGTAGCCAAAATGGATGATGAAGTTGCTAAATGGTCTCGCAGAGATCCATTAGCCATTAAAAAAGCTATGTTAAATCCTGGTCAGTATTTTTTTATTTACATAATTAAATTTATTATTCAAGATTTTTTAAGTCTGTTTTAAAATATTGAAACAATTTTTTAAAACAATTTACTAAAAATATATCCAGTAATAAAAATTTTTATTTAAAAAAATAGAATAATTTTTTTTGTGAAAAAATCTTCAGTTATCCCAACTTTTTAAAAATCACTATTAGTACTTCAGTGCACAATTATTTGTTTTGTAAACATAGTATTTTATTTTTTTCCATAATTTTTCAATATACATCAGGAGATGAAGATAAAGATATTGAACTCAATTTAAATAATCTGCTGACAAAAGTCAAATTAATCTTGAGTTCAGTTAAACAAGTTATAGCATGCAGAGTGTTGCCTTAACACAAATAGACTTCATTATACATATTAAAATTTAAAAAAATCTATCTGTTCAAACCTTTTTTTTTTTTTTTTTTTTTTTATAGCGATAGTGAAGGAATGCACTTACGCACTTCAAGCAGGGTCTTCACAGGGTGTGTCGGACTCGAAGCCAGGACGCTAGCCGTCCTGACCTAGCAAAGCTAAGTGAGCACTGGACACAGCTCTCGGCAGTCATGAAACAGTGTTGCTCCCACCCCCTACCAACTAAACCTTCCTCACCGCTTTTCCAGGGGCAGCTGGAATCGCCTCTCGGCATAACATCGGCCAGCCCTGGGAGTCGTGGCAGCAGATTAACCTATCTTTTACCCTTTCTGCTTGGGCTCCTGCAGCGGAGCCCCCCTTCGGGATTCCCTAGGGATCGTTAGAGCGTGCCAACACGTTTCTCCACCTAGAGACTGCCCGACCCTCCCTAGTAGCCTGACCTACTAAAGGGGCGACATGCGCATTGAAGAATGCACGAGTGCCCCTCCCCCACCCGCTCGCGACCTCTCATACGTAAGTGGGGCCCAGATGCTTCATCAGCAGTATCCCAATTCAGAACACTCTTGTATGTGCACCAGACCGAGGCATCCTCAGCAACCTATCTGTTCAAACTAGTTGAATGATAAAGAAGAAAGTATGAACCTATTTATTTTAAAGGTATTTTTTATAAAACTGCTGCCTCTTTATTCTTTAATAAATTCATTATTGATAAGAATGTTAATTATTAATTAAGATTTTGTTTTAATATTTTAGTGACAGAAAATATTTAAAATAATATACGGTAGAAACATGATAAAAAGAATATCGGCTTATTAGAGAGTTAATGCTGATAATGTTGACCAACGACAACTCCCTGCCATATTCCTGCATTTACAAAACCATTAGATTGCAATTTTTTACAATTAGAGCTATTAACATACTTGCAAATGTTGAATCCATATTAAAAAAAAACTGTTCCTACAGACTGCCTCAACTGCATGGCACAGTTTTACTCCTTACCAACAGCCAAAAATGATAGCAAGCAATACAGCATGAAGTTACTTATATAAATACATAATAAGTACATCACCAGGAAGTTCAATAATTATCAAGAGAAATTGATGTAAAAAAAAAACCAACATAATGGGATTGCAATATCATCATGGTGAAATAAAATAATGAACTTATACATACTCATCACTGCAATTCATATACTTTCCAAAAATATTTACAGAAGAATTATAAGTGTACACATCTTTTTACAACTTCTGGGTAGCATTCTCCACTTCTTTGATAGGTTATAAACTACCTATTGGATTTTTGAAATAATGTCACTCTTATGCACATTAAGAACATTCTCAAAATCTTGGTTGTGGAAGGAGGGTATATCCATGTGGATATAAGAACTTCATCTTCACTGTTTGATTTAACTCATTTGAGTCTACAACGCAACCCAATCACCAGTGTCCATCATATCTGTGATTAAGATCCCAACCATTTCTGTGAATTTAAGATCATCTTCGATATTTGTTGAGTTGTTAGAAAATGAAAAGATTTTCATTTGCATCTTATTCTTGTTCAGTGGAACAAAAGAGTGGAGTTACTGAGTACCTGATGCAGTTCTTACAGTTATTCCCCTACTCTTCAAAGCTTTTCTTCTCCTTTACACTGTTCAATTGTACTGTAATGGAAATGTATCGAGTTAATGTGTCCATTTGCCCAGTTATACAACTGTTGTGGAATCATGATCTTGTCATTGTAGTCATTCGCAGACTTGCTCTATCTGCAAGTCTTATACAGACCCTCTCACGCCATTACATGCACTCTTGCCATGAGATGTGGCAAAAAAATTCCACTTTGCTTTGATCTCAGTCTGATTCATGGAAACAGAGATTGAGAAAATTGAGTCTGTTTTTGTACCGAGAAGCAAACCATCACTGTAGTAATAGCTTGGTTTTGTGGTAGAATGAGACTGCATGAAACCAATTAAATATTTCTGATAAAGGTGCACTGCTGTTGTATCGTGTGAGACAATCAGAAATTATGACAAGAGATGTATGCATCATTGTTTTTGTTGTTAGATCTTGAAAATAGATTGCGAAGGGGTGAACTGTTGCCTATGCATTGTTCCAGTGAAAACCTTGGGTTGCACCATGGAGAATGAATGAGTAGTTCTCGGCTAAGTCACAAATTACAAGATATTCACCTTCTTTCAGAGATCGCTTCAGATGGATGAGGAAACTGAACAGTCGATTAGCAAGAAATGAGTTTTAAAGAAGTTTCAGAAGAATACTGATTAATTCTTCAGTAGCTTTGACTAGTGTCTTTACAGACGTTCTTTTTTCAACTTGTATCCACTGTTTGTAGGTGGTTTTCAATGCAGTTGAGCTCAAAAGGTTTCTCAATCCTTCCCTTGGCTTCTTCAAACCCAGGACAATTTTTGCAATTTCAAAGTAGCAAGCTTCATTTGGATTAGCACACACTATGTATGTCAATATCTTTGTAAGACTTATTTGATCTATCACCTATCAGTTCTTTCATTCTATAATGTATAATCATAAGTTTTGGTACATTGTACATACACAAAAATTGTGGATTCCACTTGACCTGCAAGTTCTGTGCACTCAGGCCAAGGCCTGAGAAAAATCCTTTCACAGAACTTTGAAAATATCCTATTTTCAGTAATGGATACCTCTTTTTAAACAATGAGCATCACTGAGATTGCACATAATTTTTTTTTTTTTTAGGCATCATTCAACTTATTTTCTCACTCTTATGAAGATCAGTTACTTTTTCTGCTGTTTCAATATATAAAGTTCACCAGGTTTAGGATCAGGACATGGCATTACTCTTTTTAACTTTCCTTGCACTGTAGTCCGATTATCCAAATTCATCTTGATTATACAATTGAATGTCTCCAGCTTTTAGACAGTGTTGATCAATATTTACATCCTGATGATCTTATCATCTAGTAGTATTAAATTTTTCTTTCAATTTATTTATAATTTCATGATCAGAAAAGAGAGGAGTAGTATCTTGGTCAGAATGTAAATCCATGTTCAATATTTTGCTTTTGAACACTACTCTGCCCAAAAAGTGATGTTGACTGTCTTCTTGGACTCACAAGGCCCGATTTTTAGTGATTATTTAGAAGAACAATGTATCGTGAACGTTGAATACTATTCTAACATGTTGAGACCTGCGATAAGGTGAAAACATCAGGGTACTCTCTAAAAAGGTATGATTCTTTTGCATAGCAACAGGGCCCATATTGCTCAGAGAACAGGAGAAACGCTTGAGAAGTTGGCTTCTTACAGCCCAGACTTTGCCCCATTTGATTTTCATTTAAAGTCAAAGACTTTAAGTGACAATTAGTTAGAAGACAATAAAGCAGTAAAAAAAGAGGCACATGAATAGTTCAAACAGCAAAGTAAATATTTCTGTTCTGCAGAAATTGGAAAGCTCACTGATTGCTAGAACAAGTGTAAATGTTGCTGGAGACTTTGTTGAAAAGTAGTATAAGTTTCATTGTCATTGAATTGTTTTTTCTCTACATCAGTTTGTCTTGTTAATTATTAAACATCCCTTGTATGTTTTTTTAGTTATATATATTTTAAAAATTACAAATTTAACTTTTTTTTAATTATTGAATAATTTGAACAATTTCAGAGAATCTTGAAATGTTAGAAAGAGGTGAAATGAAAGTTGGAAGAGCTCAAGGTGATTTTGATAGTGAAGTCGATGTTGAAGAAGAGGAATTCAATGAACCATCAAATACAGAACAAGAAGAAGAAGAAGGCAACAATGAAGATGAAGATGAGGAAGATGAAGAAAATAAAGAAGAGGAGGATGATGATGAGCCTCAACCAATAGGAAGTGATGAAAGTGATGATGAATTATCAAGAATGCCACCATCACTACAACCATTTGAACCCCGTCTTGCCCTTTTAAATAGGCATTTAAACGATTCAAATAATGAATCTCGTCTTCCTAATAATTTAAGTGAGCTAAATATGGAGGTATGTCTTATTTTATATTAATTATATAAGTAATATTAGTTTTTTTTGTTTTTTTTTTTACCTTTTGGTCTTTCTCTCTTATTACTACTGTAGAAAAATAGATTTAGCTGTCTTGATGGTTTAAGCTCTACTGGTAGATAAGAAAACTACTATTTTGGTGTCGTATTTAAATTTTTTTTCATTTGTTAAAAATTTGTAATAATTTAAATTTAATACATTACTTCCCTAATTAAGTTTTTTTTTGTTTTACTTATTCCTTAATTGTATTTTGTTTCTTTACTGTTTTTTTATAAAGGATAAAAAAAGAAATTTATGAGGAATCAAATATAAATTGGAATTTTTATTGTCATTAAGGCAAAGCTAATGGAGAAGGATGTGGCTTTTCAGTGTTGGAACATAGGGATGCGTAGAAGGGAATCTACTCTTAGAAAGCCAGCTCACTACTTTTTTCTTGTCATTATAACAATGTCAGAGCAGGAGGTATCATCGCATGTTGAGCACTGGATTATTATTAAATTTCTCACGGTAGAGGGTGTGAAACCATTGATATTTTGACAAGATTTTAGGCACAGTTCAGGGACAACACACTTAAAAAGACTCAAGTGTATGATTGGCATAAGCAATTTTTGAAAGGACAAGAAGTAGTTGAAAATAAAGCTCACCAAGTCATCGAAGGACAAGTGCTACTCCTTAAACTTTTTCATGGTTTGTTGTCTTATCGAGGATGACCTTTGATAACAATTGCTGAAATTGGAATAAGCTGTCAGTGCTCAGGCAATCTTGGATTTAAAAAAGGAGCAGCACTATGAGTCCCTCCTCTTCTCACCAAAAGTCAGAAGCTCTGTCAACTAGAAGTGTGCCAGCAGTTGTAGAGTCATTACTAAGCTGAAGGAGAATTTTTTTGCATTGAATCATCACCTGTAATTAAATGAGTGCACCATTACACCTCAAAATCAAGATGGGTAAGTATAGAGTAGTGAAAAGAGGGAGAAACTGCACCCATTAAAACCAAAACTTGACTTGTCAGCTGGAAAGATTCTGGCTACAGTATTTTTTTATTTCAAAGGAGTTGGCATGTTGATTTTCTCCATGAACGTTATACAGTTAATTCCACATACTAGTGCCAACTTTTAGTTGAAGTAGAACTCTCATATCATAAAAAAGATGTCAATTTCCAATTCTGAGATGTCATTCTGCTTTGCAACAATAATTGGCCCTATACTGTGCCTCAAGCTCAAACTCAAGAAAAAAATTGCATCCTTATTCTGGACTACCCTTGAACACCCTCCATACAGTCTGGACTTATCACCCTGCAATTTTCATTTGTTTGGGCCACTAAAAGAAGCACTTGGAGGATAGAAATTTGAAGACAATACATAGTTGAAGCATTCATGCACAATTTGTTAACATCATGCTCATTTGATTTGACAGTAGTTGGATAAAAAGCTACCCATCCACTGGAAAAAAATGTGTTTCCAAAAGAGGAACTTGCGTAGAAAAATAATATTGTAAGTATGTGTTTTATTATCCTTCAATAAATTATAAAACAAAAATTCTGGTTTATATTTGATTTGCTCTCATATGAGGTCTGTTCAAAAAATAACCAAAAATTTTTTAATTGCACACCAATGTAGGTATTTAGTGATGTGTGGTTGACAGTATTGTGTTTCGCTAACCCTCCTGTGTAACCACATGTTCTTGGATTTGTGATAACTAATTTAGTTTTTGTGTAGTTTAAATACAACATGTTTAAGTGTTAGTAGCGATTTTTTGGTGATTGAACTTTTGTCCCATTATTGTAACTGTAACCTAGCTTTGTCTCCTGTTACGATCCTTTTCATGAATGTTTCATTGTAATCGGCTTGTTCAAGGAGTTGCTGATAATTATCTGTTGATGTTCTTTCTGCTGTTCAATCATCAAATGATGAACAAACTCTGCTGCAACTCTATGCATGTTCAATTTTTCAGTCAAAATGTCATGATGTAATCCAATCGAGATGCTAATCCTTTCTGAAATTTCTCTGACAGACAATCAGAAATTTACATGCACCAAATAGTTGATTTTCTGAATATGTGTGTCATCAGTTGAAGTCGAAAACCTTGGTCGAGGATCATCTTCAATTAACGGATGACCACTTTTAAATCATTAAAACCACTTGCAGCATTGAGTACCACCCAGAGCATCTTCTCTGTAAGCTAGTTTCAAAACTTGAAAAGTTTCTGTGAAAGTTTTCCCCAATCTCGCACAAAATTTTATGTTGTATCATTGCTCCTGCAAAACGCACATTACAAAAATTGCTACTAACACTTGAATACATAGCTCTCAAATAACAATAACATGAAAACTAAACAAGATATCAACAATCCAAGAACATGTGGTTATAGAGGAGGTTTTGCGGAACACAATATTGCCAACTGCACGTCACTAAATTACTCTTGATGCATAATTAAAAAATTTCAGTTATTTTTTGAACAGATTTCTTTATTTTATTATTGTTGATTTTTCAAAAATTGAATCTTCTCTATACTTGAAAATAGGTGTTTACTTTTGCTAATATGTCAGTATAAATGATGTTTATTGTATGAACTATACACTGTAAATTTTTTTGAAAATACTTTTTAAAGTTTCTATATTATGTCATTTGTAGATAGATGTTTTTACAATTTTGCTTTTCGCTCTCTATTTGATAGCTTCTGCTTTATTATAACTTTTGGAATTAATTTCTTTTTATTTGTTTTACCTAGTTTTTTGTGCGTTTGCAATTTAATGCAAAGGAATATAAAATTATGTTTTCTCTTAATGTTAATTCTATTCTTAGCAATTTGACTTATTTAGTAACTATAATTTACATCCTTTATAGTACACCCACTTTGTGGCATTTTATTATATAAAATTTTTTGTTTAATTGAATAATTAACTACATAATTTAGAGCTGTTTTAATCATGCTATGTCTCAGTTCCTTAAGAATGCATTATCTGTACTCAGTACTTATTCTATTTTCCCTTAAATTTATCTTCTTTCCCTGTTTCCTAATCCTTAAAGTAGGATAGATCCAAGGTGGATTTTGACTGAGAATTTTGTGCACACTTCTATGATCAACTGATGCTGCTTTTTATTCTGTTCAGTTACTCAATTGTCTAATTATGCATTTCACCTTAAGGGACACCCTTTCCTAGACTAAAGCATTAATTTCTTATGTTGTCTGATTCATGAATAATATTTCATAATTCTACTCGACAGCGTGTCTATCAGTATTGTTGAACAATTTCAAATCAAAGATGGAATTAATGGCATTCTGTGTGCTGTAGCTGAAACTTATTGAGTTTTTAAGACCTGTTATGATTTTTCCATGAATGTATTGTAATTATTGCGTAGTGGTATCTTAGTAACGTCATTTGAGGAGAGGCTTTAACATATAGGCTTCACTACCAATTACATATGTCCTGTACGAGCAGCACTTAATGAGATTTCCTTTTCCCTCTTCAATTTTCCTTTTGTGTGGTACAGGTCCTAGGTAAACTGTGATAAAATTTAAAAATTTACCTTCACTTTGATGCGATACTGTATGTATATTGTATTTGATTGTAAATTCTTTTAATTTCAGAAATGTTGTATATGGTTACAACATTAAAATTTTTAATATTACGTTTAAGTTTTAATTTATATGCATAAGTATTTAATTTAATGTTCATTAACTATACTTCTTTAATGGAAAATGGAGTTTGCATCCCAATATTTATTCTTTATTTTTCATTTACTCCCTCGTTAATTTTTGTAATAAAATTTTCCTAGTAATGTATCACATACTCTTTTTTTATCCTTGCAGTGATGTATCTACTTTTATATGTCATAATGTGCAAGCTTTATATAATTTTGCATAGTTTTTCTGTTTTCATTTCACATGATAAGAATTATGTTATTTTGTTTTTGAATGATATTAAATTCCATTTGTCAGGTTATTAAAACATTAAATAATTAATAGAAGAAAAAGTAAAAAGTTTAGTTGTATTTCTTTGTAGTTTTCAAGTTATATCTCATTAATGTTTTGTCATTTTTATGTTAGATCATCGACGAATATGGAGTTGAGTATGAAGAGTTGGATGTCGATGAATCAAGAGCATTTCTTGGCCTCAACTCAGGATCACCAAAGTTCATCGATTCTGAAGATGAATCAGATTCAGAAGAATCGACGATCGGCCACCAAACTACTTACCGTTTTCAAAAAGAACCGATGATGATGATGCTTGGAAAAAAACGAAAAGCTAATACTTCACTAATACAAGGCAATTACGTTTGTGTTAAACGAAAACTGTCACAACCTTCAATAAGTTGCAGGTCTGTTAATTAATATTATATATAACCTTTTATGATAGTTATCAAATAAATTATTTTTTTGGTATGAAAGTAACATTAAGACAAAAACAAAATATTCTAAATTATTATCCTTTCTGTCATTAATGAATAAAGTAGAACTAGCTGAGTTGTATAAAATTTAATTTCTCTAATAATTATTTTTATGTATTATATTTATGTAGTTCATTTTCTGTTTCAATTTTTTTTAATCTAATATTTCTTGCTCTATTAATCAAGCCATTTTATAAATTGTTGTTTTATTAGCTATCAAATTTTAGTTACAGTGAATACTCTTTTAAGCGGTCAACATTGAAGAACCAATAATGATTTAGGTTAATTTTGAACTCAGAATTTTATGTAGCCTATTCATAAATGTCATCTCGCTCATCTTTTTTAGCCGTAGTGATTTTGTTTTGAACTAGAATAATAATTATGCTTTTAACCATCCATATGATTGCATTTTTTAAATTGTTCATTTTAAACCCAATAGAGTACAGTGATAACTGCAAAATTCATTCAGGGTCATGAAAGGTTATTCAGGTTATTATTGTTCCATGGCAAAATTTGAAAACAAATATATACAACAGTATTCGGATACTAAAAATACCTTTTATATATACATGGCAGTAGTTCTTCAAAGTTATTCTTTTCTAATTCATTGTGAGCAGCAATTTGATAAATTATATTAATTCAAAAGCTACCAGATTCCAATAATATTTTCTTGTTCAGGACCAGCAAGAAGCCAAGTCCCTTGTTATGTAATTTGTTGATTTGTTACTTATAATATCCTTACATTGCTACGCTTGGGTAATTAAAATCCAACAATGGAATGGTTGTCTAAGAGCCATTATTATTAAATATGAATGGTTGGGTTGAGCATAGAACAATCAACTTTTCTCAGAGAAGGATTAGCAATTAACAATTGACATCTCTCTTAACTGTGTGCAGATTCTAAATGCTATTACATTTTACCAAATAAAGATTGATTTTTTTTTTTTTGAACTGGTAGATTTCATTTTTTGTAATACTTTTTAATCATACAACTTTTTGTTTCATTTTAAAATAAGACATGTATTTTAGTATTTAACTCCTAATTTTCGGTTGTGTGTACTGTAGTACCGAATTAGTTCGTTAAGGAATAATTTTGTTAACACACATATGAATTTCTTTCTTTGTATTATTATAATTGTAATGTTTATTATAAATACGAATGGCAGTTTTGCATGCTGCTACCACCATAAATAGGGTTATAACCTAAACTATACTAGACGTGTTATATTTTTGCTTACGAATTTATAAAACTTATTTACTCCGTTACAAAAATAAGAATTAGGATCTTTTTTTAGTATCCAATTATATTTTATTTTTTTTTATAAGGTAGGCAGCAACTTCATCTCATTATAAATACTTTTCTTAAAAAAACTCAGTAAAACTAAATAATATTCTTTTTGACTATCTTAACATGCTCGACTATGTCCATAGTAAAACAATAATTCTCCAATTTTCACATTAACTGTATGATTTACTCAATGTTTGTGCCCCCAATAGTTTTCTAGTTATTAATCTTTTTTCTTGTAATAGTAATTATTTCAGATAGGTTTTAAGCATTACCCGCTGATGAGATGAATTAAGCGAAGCCCGACTGGGATTCAAACCCAAGACTTAACCAAATGAAAGGTAGGCACTATCATTCTACCGTGAAAGTCAGCTGTGTATAGTAATAAATAAATATAATTAAATAAAAGAAAAAAAAACCATTATTAAATAACCGTTTCTTCAAAGAATGTTTCTCCTAGAAACAGCTTTATCATCCCAGTCATAATAATTTTTTTTTTTTATTATTATTTTTACATCTTATGAATTAGGTTATGATAACATATATATATATATTATATATATATATATAGTTCTTATTTAAAATATGGATAACAATCAGAAAGAACCATCAGGCCAAAAAAATGCTCCAATTGCTGATTTGTACTCACAATTCTCATTATAAACGTATCTTACTGTAATGTGTCATCTTTTATGTTCTCACTGGATCAACTAACTGAATGACATAATGTAAAAAAAAGAAAAAAAATCTATAACTAAGTCAGTGGGTTATACGTTACATTGTTACCTTTATTAGCTTCTCAGTGGTCAGTGAACAATACAGTAGTATTATCTTGTACATCGCTGAGATTTTCATATTCTCTTAAGTGAAAATTTATTACAGTTTTAAAACCAAATTATTTTATTGAAGTCATCTACAATTGTGAGTTACAAGATGAAATAATTGTAAAACTGATTAACTGGTTGGCATTCTAAAATTGAAAAATCTGATTTTCTTTTCAGTTATCTTTTTTATTTTATTCTGTGTTAGGTTCTGTTTTTTCCTATAATTATAATTATTTAGTTTATAAAGATAAAATATGAAATTGGCATCTTCTTACACCAATTAAACAACTAATTTGGTAATTTAAAATGAAATAAAAGGTTGTTTTTGTGATTTATATCAATTTAATCTACAAAAGATGGAATTAACCGGTTCATAACCAATACATTGGGATAATAGTAATAGAAACTGTTTGAAGCTAGAGACATTTTTGAACACTTTAGAAAATGCTGTTTGATTTACAGTAATTTGGCTAACTCTGTTAACAAGATGAAATTATAGAAAGTGTTAAGCACACTTATTTTAAATTATTAGCGATTTCATATTCATTAGAGATTTGACATCATCTAATTGTTTTCTATGCATTTAATTAACGTAAATTACATTTAAATCAATTAAAGTTGTCTTTACCAATTTTATTAATAACATCTTTCCTTATATTATTGTGTAATTAATTATTGTAAGTAATTCCAACAGTTTTCTAGTTTTAACAGTTAAAATGTATTTGTCATTCTGAATTAAACAAATGTTAATAAGTTATTAAATAAATAAATTTGTCGATAGAATTCTTTAAATAAAATTTATATAGATTCATTCTTTTTATTTAAGGAATGAGGGTATTAATAAATTTGACTAAGTTTACAGTTTTTTCGATTTAAATGCAAATTATGTTTAATTAAAAATGTATGTAACTTCTATGAACTAACTAGCGTCCTGATACATTTTATTATTTTATCTTAGTAGCTAGATATAAATACCCATTTTAGTATTATTTTTATAAACATCTATTCTGAGTAACTATTTTTTGTACAACCTTTTTAATATTTGTTTGAGCCAGCTAGACATTCATTTGTTAACAAATAAATAAAATTATTTATCATACAAAGCATTATGAAATGATTAGATAAATTGCAAATAATAATAATATGTTTTTCAAATCATAATGTTTTAATTCTTGAAGTGCTGAACCATATAAATTCATTGTCACTATGTTTATGTTGATTTATATTTGTGTTATTAAGAATACCAAATTTTTTACAGTGTTGGGAAAAACAGTTTTGACAATGAGGCCTATGATAAAAATTTGTATAGACTTACAATTTATGTTTTTTAAGGGTGCGTAGGTGTTTCACAACCCTCAGCTGAGTGAGACACATCCTGTACAGTTTGGTTTTTTTTTTTTTTTTTCGGTCAAGTTAGTGACAGACTGCTATACACTTTTGTTATTTTAACTGGTTACATTATTGTGAAGAAAACAAAAAGAATTTAATTTAACTGAGGCAGTTTATTTAATAGAATTTAAATGTAATTTAATAGTACAGAGGAATAATATGAATCTCAAAAAGATAAGTTTTAATAAAATTTATATATATATATATAAACTTAATAGAGCAGGAGATGGAATCAAAATTAAAACAGTCAAAGAATTGGCCCATTCTCTGTAATGTATAAGGAAAATGGGCAGAGAAACTTATTTCCATGATTCAGAATCATGGAGCATTTTTCTTCCCATTTAATCAGTATTTTAGCATTTTATTGATATAATTAGATGGTATAAAACATTAAGTTACAGTTCCCAACATATATGTTAGTTGTATCTATAAAGAGAAAGAGCAATAAGAAAATATAATTTAACAATATTCTTAGATTAATAGGGTCTGACTTTGTATATTAAGGCTGGATATTTATCTGAAATAATATTTGTTAAATTCTTCTATTTGTTGTTTCTTTTAATTTCTATATAAACTGAAATATATATCTATATATATATATTTAATTTTTTAATTGTATAATGTATCCATGTTGCTACAAAATTATATTAACCATTTGCTTGCAGGAATAACTTTTAAAAAATTAATATAAAAAGTGCTGACCAGTTTTCTTGACCTTTTTCACCATTAATTTAATCCAAAAAGAACCTGTTTTAATGTAAAACCATTGACTGTATTACCTTCTGCCACTATGCATTTTACAAGAAATTTTTAAAAAAACTTCAAAAAATTATTTTTCTTTCACAAACCATAAGTGTATATAATGTTTTTC
Organism: Zanna intricata; assembly: GCA_010016005.3. Lineage (NCBI taxonomy): Eukaryota > Metazoa > Arthropoda > Insecta > Hemiptera > Fulgoridae > Zanna > Zanna intricata. Next base: position 15,926 of record JAAAKQ030486504.1, read on the forward strand.
AGAAAATAATGAATAACAATATAATAGTTATACTTGCAAAGTTGTTTGTTTGAAAAAGTCTTAATGAAATATCACAAAAATAAAAAAAAAATCATTTTCACTTTGAAAAGTTTTCGGTCCACATAAACCAAACTTCTGCATATACATCTTGTACACAGTTTTGTGGTGATCAAGAAAATTATCTTTTTTGCTACAATTTTAGGAAAAAAAATAACTTATTCAAATACTGTATTCAACAATTAGTGATCCAGGGAAGCCTAATTGAATTAATCCTTTGTATCTTCAGGACGATTTTTTTTTTCTGCCTGTCTTATTAGGTTTCCAAAAGTGTTCAAACATATGGAACCACTGTGGATAAACACCCCATTAACAACCTGGTCACCAGAAATGACTGCAGGATTTTTTTCTGGGAGGTGGAACAGACCAGGCACAACATGATTCCTGGCAAGTGTACCAGTTGATTTCCTGCATCTTTTGATGATCAAGGTTCATTCTGATTATCACCAAGAGTTTCTTCATCAACCAGGCTCTGAACAGTGCTGACTAAAAATTTTCCCACAACCAAGGGGTTTGTCAGTATTCAAATTCTATAAGATATAAGCATTGAACAAAGTTGTATCAAATAAGTTACAGAAGATTTTTTTGTGGCTGAGTCACATGTTAGATGCTACATTGGTTTATAATTTTGTTTGCTACTTCTGAATAATTTTTTCCTAGGCATGCAGCCAGTTAAAATAAAATCATCTATAGCCACATCACTATCTTCTATCTTCTTCACCGTCCAATTCACACAAATAATCATGAATTTCACTGCATATTTGATAATTCATTCATATTTGATGACCAAATTTGCAAATGAAAAGTATCAATTTAGGTATCAACAACAAACAAACAACAGCTGACTGTACTCAAAATATTCCCCTATTTTGTAGGTCTGCCAGTTATACATAATTTACTAAGGAATTTTAAACGATACAAAATATTTATAGAACACATTTTCCTCTTTAAAATGATTTATAAAACATTGAAAGTATCTCAAAATTAAAAATGCTGTAAGAAAATTAGTACACATGATGGAATGTGTTGCAGTCGCGACTAGCAGTTTAGATACTTGTAAATGCATCATCACGATCTCAATGTCAGTGGTTGCAGGGTTAAACATCTAATAAAAATATATATATTTATATATATTTCAGATAAGACAGAATGTGTTGCAATCGCAACTAGCAGTTGAGATGCTTGTAAATGCATCGCGATCTTGATGCTTAGTGGATGCAGGGTTAAACATTTAAAAATATATATCTCAGAATAGCTTATACGTCACATGAAAAGCAAATTTTGTTCTTCACATGTCAGTATTAATAAACTTAGTTTAATGAATGAAAGAAATAATAATTTTTAATTAAAAATAATTGTTTTTCAAATTGATCAGTAGTAGACTTGCCCTTTATTCAGCTAACATAAAATACACATTCTATACGTCCATTAAATCCGAAGAGTTGCCATTAAAAGCAGAAATATAAAAATGTATATATATATATATTAGATTAAACTTCTTGCTCATACTTTCTCTGTTGTTAAATTTAGCTCTATATGTAATATAAAATATATTTTTTAGCCACTCCACAAAGTACAGAATCAAAGAAACATTCTTTTCTTTACTTTTTCTTGCTTATCAAAATCTGTAGAACAAATATTTTTTATGTAGATTTAACATTTTTTTTATTTTAATCAGTAAAACATTTTTGTGTAAATGTAAAGAAAGAAGTATTTAAAAAAGTATTACTGAAGATGGGCTTAGGCCCGAAAATGTTATGATGAGTGGAAAAAAGTAAAGGTAAGAATGTTTCTTTGATTCAGTTCTTTATAGAGTGCCTGAAAAAATATATTTTGCATATTATATATATAATTTTTTTTTTTTTTATCTCAACTACAAGTTAGTTAATGAAATATATAGATTTCTTTTATATTATTTGAAATAAGAATTAGTTGTACCTGCAGTTCAGATGCCTTCATTATTTTATATATAATATTTTATAGGCAGTTATTTTTTTAATATTTTTCTAAAAAATAAAGATTTTGAAAAGTTATATAACAAAAAATTTATTAAAAAAAATTTTTATCAACTTTAGCTAGATCTCTTTATTTAAAATAAAAATATCATGGATTCTTTTATATCTTATATTTACATAATATATTTAAAAAAACAAAAAAAAATACAATTTTCTCAATTTTGTAAATAGTTTTATCATTATAAGGTTTTTTTTTTGTACATGTAGAAATGATATAGCTCTTTTTAGACGTTTTGTGCCTCGTCTAAAAATTTATTATGAATTTGTAGTTATAAGAATAGACAGTTAATATTATACATGAAATTAGGAGAGAATTTTGCTAGTTTTTACAATTTCATATGAATACAAATTGTTTTTTTTTTTTTTTTTTATTGTTTGTATTAAAACTTATTTTCAATTTAATCCAATATTTATACAAATATTTTTTATCATCTTAAAGGTATATTAATAATAAAAGAATTTCGTTTATTATTAAAACTGGTATATATAGCTGCTAAAATTCAGATGAATTTATCTAAATATTTAGGACCAATTCTGTAGCATTCAATTAGTACGTTAGCATCGGCCTAGTCTGCTCGGTTTATATTAAGCCTAACTTATTTACACTGTTACTCAAAGCTTTTTTTGTTCATAAATAAATACAAATGTTGACGTGGCAAATAATGTCGTGTTTTATTTATAAACAGTTATTAACCTTACCATGTTTAAAAAGTAGGCCTATGTACATCATATATTAATTTTTTTTTTTTTTGCGTAATGCAAAAAATACTCTTAAACTTAACAAAAATGTTGGGAGCTCAAAAATCATTAAAAAGTTAAAATTTTTTGCTTTGTAATTAAATTCTTTTTAGTGATGATATATGTTAACTTGTGTTCAAAAACCTTTACAGAATAACTTCTGCTCCTTAACTCAGATAATTATGGATCGCATAACTTTTTTAAGGGTTCATCAGTAACTAAGATCTCCAAACTGATGAAATTTATTTTACAGAAGAAAAATATAAAGAAACTGAATTCAGAATAAAATAAATTTATCTATTAAAAACATTGTTTTATGTGTTTTCATTCCATCTGTGAAGGAATTTTTTATTAATCATTATACAGAGTAGCATGGACTTCATTATCTGATGAGAAAAGTATCGGTCTTTTAATACCTCCTGTGGTTTTGGTACATCAGAATTTGGATGGTTTCAGAGTTTTGCAGCTGCGAAACTACTATGAATTTCAGGCCTTTTATTATAACGAAATGAACCCGTGTGGCCTTTCTATGATTACATTTCTTGTATGCTAATAAGGTTCCACAGTATCTTACCAAATTAATCATTCCTTCCTTACGCAGACATTCTGTGTGGATGTCCTTGTGTTTGCATCCTAAAAAAAATAGTGAGCATGACTTTTTGCGTTGAGGAAACTGTTTTGAATTTTCTTACTTTTTAGCAATCATGATTGCATTTCATTGTCACCTGCTTGCTTTCAGCCCATACAAACACTGCTGTAAGCAACTTTCAGACACCTATGCGTTTTGATAATTGTGTGCAATATTTCATTGATTAAATTCTATCGTTGGTCGTTACTATTTATGCAACCCAAGTTGGTGTTATAATAAATGAAATTTATACCGCGTGAACATGTCCGCTTACATTTTAAAATAGATGATTCAGATTAGTAAATGCAGAATAGAACTTGTTTGTGTCCCCCATTACTCAGACAATACTGTTGTAATTGTCAGTTATTGGTCATCTTATATATTTTACTATAGTTTATTAATAAAAGAATTTTTTTTTTTTTAAAGTTACTTTTTGATCAATTTTATTTAAAAAAGAAAAAAATAGTAAAATGTGTTTATACTGTATTATAATTTTGTTTTTTTACACATAAAAAATACCCACTTTTGTCTATTTTATAACAATGTTTTAATGTGGCAACTACTTATTTAAAAATATCTCAGCAATAAAAAGATAGAAATTTTTGGACTTTTAAAAAATTTGTTGAAAGAAAATTTTACTTTATAGATAATGCACTGCTAATTTGGTCAAAACTAAAATAATTGGCAGTTCAATCACTAAGAACATAAGAGGATGCACACTTATTATATAACACTGTATACTCCAGACATACAATCTTCAATATATTCCATGTTAAAAATAAACTATAAAAAAGTAACAAAGCAGATTTTTTAAATTCTAATTTCTAAATTTATAGGTACTTTGAAACTATTTTTTTTTTTTTTTCTAGTATTTGGTGCTTGATAATTATGTTGATAATTTTTTTTTTATAAAATTAAAATGTATTTTAAAGTATGTTAGTGTTTTAAATCTGGAGATTTAGCAGTTTATAATCTATTATATAAATTCAAAGCAAGGCATTACAACATTACTAGCTTAAAGTTAATCTTCTGTTAAAAGTTGGAGCTTAGAATCAGGCCTATATAGTACTTAAATATATATTTAGTAGTAATTGTTCTCTAATATATGTGTACGTGTATATATCTACTAATTGTAAATATTAATAACTCTTCAAAATTCATTAAGTTTTTTTCATACAGAACTATATCTGTTTTTGTTTTATCAGATGATATATGTATAATCCTTTTTATAGGATTATAAAAAGGATTATATCTGTTTTTATATATCTGTTTTTGTTTTATCAGATGATATATGTATAATCCTTTTTTACAACCTCAAAAAGTTTTATTCAAATGCTTATTAACTACAGTTTTATAGTTATAAAGTTTAAAAGATAAATAAAATCAAATTGAGAACTGATATTTTTTTAATAATTGACTGATATGGTAAGGGTAGTAATTGCTGTTTATAATTTAGTTACAAATTTTTATTTACGTTATAAAATTGTACTCTCTAGCAAATGACAAATCTCCTAATTAATTGTAATATTCTATTATAATAATATAGCTTTACAATTTATTATTTTGTTTACTTATCTTAATGTAGCATGTATACATTTTTTATAAAAATTAGATTTTTAAGGATTAAAAAAAAAAAATATTTTTTACATTTGTACAAATTAAAATTAATTTAGTTTATAATGGTAATGTTGTGAACAGAGAAAAAATATGTGTGCTTAATTCAGTATTAGTAATTATTGTAAGGTTTTATTTTTTCATGTATTTTTTTATTATAATGTTAAGTATAGATGTAGATGTGAACATCCTTTCTGTATTTTTATTATTATTATTATAAATAGTGTAATCTGTTAGACGTTGATCTCAAAATTGTTCATTGAACAATATAATTGTCTAAAATACTTGCTAGTTACGTAAAACATCCAGAAATTAAAGACATTAGTTATGTTCTATTTGAATGGGAGAAAATCATTTTGAGTTGTTTACTCAAAATATGAATTTTCAGTTAATTAAAACAAAGTGTAAACATTTTAAAATGATTCTTTAATATAAAGAATATATTAATATTATTATTATTATTTATTATAATATATTAAATTGCTCGAAGGTCTGTTTATTCTGATTTTAGACAAATAATTTTACAGATATTTGACTTACAGTATTCACTCTGTCAGTCTCTGTCTAATCCTTTTTCATTCGCCAACTGCTTTTAGGTAAATAATGAATTATCACTCTCGAGTGAGCAAAACAATGATTTAAATAACTAAATTTGTGTGTGTAAGTTCATCAATACTTATGCACTATGTACATGTAATCATTTAGTTCTAAACCATCTAATCATGCTTTAAAAGTTTGATTGATAGATGAGTAATTTATTGGTTCTTTTCTTTTCATCATATATATATTACATATATAACATAATGAACTAGTAGTGTTATTTTTACACTGCAAAAAAATATTCTCATAGAAAAAAATTAATAACGATTTACAATTAAATTGAGAACATCACACTAAAATGGGCATATAAATCAAAGCAGCGTTTTAAGAAAAATGAGTTTTAACTTTATAGATGCTTGTAACATATTTAATCTTGATCAAGTAAATTGTACATTTAATACAGTTAGTTATAAGCTATGAAATAAACAGTATAATTATGTAGATAAAGCAGCAAAAAGTATCAGATAAAATATTAGCAAAATAATAATAATACCCCTTCATACACCATCTTTAAGGTGAAATAATAGAATTTATTCAGAAAAATCTTAGAAGTATAAAATGTAATATTATTATACTGGTAGCGACACAGAAAAATGACTAGATTATTAACAATCACACTAATCTATTGTTCACTATTTATAACAAAATTCAAACCAGTCCTTAGCTTCTTCACTCATAAAATCCTTTAAATCTCGTATTAACTTTAGCCAAATTTAGTGGAACATCTTTCATTTGTACAGGTTCTATATTTTTTACTTTAGAAAACAACATATGTTTCTTTCATAAAATAAATGGAATAAACCAGAATAATGTGATTTTGAAATACTGCTTTTAGCAGAAAGCTTGCATAATATTTGTTGATATTTTTGTATTTGAAAATTACATCCTTTACCGACAGGTTTCTTAAGAATGTAAGGAAGCAGAGCCTGCGACCATTCTTTTAAAATAGATTTGTCCTATAACACTCTAAAAGGCTTAGAGTTCACATGGCACATAGCTGTACTTCTAGGTACTCTTTTGCGTTTGAATTCACTAAAGCTTCGTCACAAAGAATAACTATGGCCTCATTCAGGAAATATGTGTTATATTGATACGTTACAAACAATTGAAAACAAAGACCAAAATGAGAGAAATTTGAAGTTGTTCTTACTCCCCAGCAGAATCAGAGAAAAATATAATATTTTTAAACAATTTAGATTTCATCTATTCAATCAGTGTTTGATATACAAAAGAAACTACACTTTCAGAATTTTTTTTAATCTTTAGTTTCAAGGAAAGTGTGCATAAAACTTTTTGAATTTTCACTATCAACTTGTACATTAAACCACAGTTATCGTTTGTAGAACTGAGTTGTGCAGTTCAGCTTTGGAAGTGGTAAATTTACGCAAAGTCAAATTCAATACATAATAAATCTGATCCTCTTATTTTGCTTAAATTAATGTTTTCTTGTTTAAGTTTTAACACGCATTTGGTTCAAATTTTGGATAATTTTTATCAGCCTGAAGTATAAACTCAGATTTACAAAAGTAATCGCAAACATCAGTGCATGGGTTATAAAATCTGTACTAGCTGCACTATAAAAAAATTACATCTCTTGTATGCAATATTAACATTAGACCTTGTCTTTGCTTTATAACAATCTTGAAATGAAATGTACAGGAACTTACTTAATTGTTACATTTGGATTATCAAAATACATCAATCCTGACTTTGCCCAAGAGTAGTGCAACTCAGAATGTAGTATGCTTTTCAAATGTTCTTTAGCAAGTTCCCAGACTCTAGAGTCAATAGTGCGAGATCGATTTGAATGTTTGCCCCTTTTGTTATCAAATGATTCTCCCGTTAAAAGTTGATTTTGAACAGTATGCAGACATTTTACTGATATCTGTAATATACTTAAAAGAAAATTATGACACACATTACTTTTTTGCCTGTCGCTTGCTGGCCTTAGATATTTACATGTTTACTCTTTTTCTTTCAAGGTTCTGAATATACAAATGTTACGTTATGTTTAATCAGATAACATGCCAAGAATAAATCTTGTTCGGCATTGATGCCTATATCCCGAAATCATTTGAACAAACATTTTTGATCATCATTAGAAATAGTTTTGTAACAAAAATTTGAACTGTCTTACTTGCATGATTGTTTCCTTTAACAGTTACTTAAGATTCACCTTTATTTGTATTCACTTTCCTTTCTTTGGTTTTCCACTCTGATTTATCCACTGATTTTTCTTACCCTTCTCTGTGTCACTTTTCATTGTTTAAGTCTTTTCTAGCACACTAACAACATTACTAAATAACTCAGAAAGGTTGCAACAACATAAAGTTTACAGTCTTATAGATTATAACAGGTTTCATTTTCCACAGAGGTTATGAAAAAAATATCTCACAAAAAGGAGCGTGTGACATCATGTTCATTTAAAGTCTGTGCTGACATCTGTTATTAAAAAATTAAAACTTAAATCTGTAGCCATATTATACAAAATGTGTAGATTCAAAATATCGAATCACATCAAAAACTGCTTTTTACACCTTGTGTCCTTTTTAGTGTGACGTCCTCAGTTCAGACATGTGAAATTGTGAATCATTTCAAATTAACTAAAGATTGATTATATGAACCATAATAATGAGTATTTGCCAGCAATATGGCCCCTATACTCATGATGTCCACAGGTTTAGCCTTCAAAGTATTAAATGTATTATTTTTTAGCATAAATATATTTTGAACTAGTCATAATTTTACAATATAGTAGTTTAGAATAATTAAATTCTTCAGAATAAGTATTGAAATATAACAGCAGCTCAATGCAATTTTTATAGTAAATTATCTGTGTATTTAATTGCTTATTTGAATGTAATTCAACAAATAGATGGAAGAAACATACAATAGAATAATAAATTATCATATGCAGATTATAGTATAATATTTAGCATGAGAAACTGGAACTGTCTGTGTATGTTAAGTAATGCAATGTTATGTAATGTATAGAATTTAAAAATGTTGCTAGTGTTAATCTGAAGGAAAAAATATTAAATTTCCTCTTTTTGCATAAATTATAGAATTTTTACTTTTAATGCATTGGCTGACATTAACCCAATAAAATGAAATCAAGCATTACTGTTTAACTCTTTTAGGACCAGACCGTTTTTTGGAGATTGTTAAAAAAATAATTGCTGGTTAAATTATTGTTAGGAAAAAAAAACCGGTACAGTGCCTTATTTTCACTATTTGTAAGCTTATGCAAAAAAAAATTTTATTACCAATATTTTTTTAGCAGTTTTTTTTTTAATTTTAGGGAAACCAATCCATTACAACTAGGAAATGTTTTTTGTGGTCATATCTTGTTCAAAAATTTTTCTAAAGATTAAAGAATCCAAAGAGAAGTAAAACAAAACAGTCTGAAGTCACTAACTAGAAATCAAGAAACAATTTTACTACGGGAATCATCTTTTTTTTTAAAGAAATTGATGAAAGTTTTGTTAAATTTAGATTAGAATTGTCAGCACACAAATCGCTATCAGTTCGAACATTCCTAAGTTCCCGATCAATTTCACTCAAATATTCTGCTCATTTTGCATATTATAGCAACTCGTTAATAAATATTGTTGGAAAAAAGAAAACTGGTCTTTAGGGGATTGTGGATTTTTGTGGGTACCATACATACTCTCATTTGTTGAAATATGTTTGAAATATATTTGTTGAAATAAAAATTGTCCAGGGATGTAATAGTGCTTTGAGTCTGTTCATGTGGTCTTTCAAGGGTTGCATTCAAATCATAATTTTCTTCAATTTGTATTGGAGGATTTGAAATTTCAACCGGGTGAAAATGTGTTAAATATCTTGAAATTGGTTTCTGTTCTTTCAAACATTCTTTCAAACCAAGGCATTCCGTGATTTTGATTTGTCCACCAGTAACTTGCAATTGTTGGTTTTTTTTATTTAACCCCATATTTATCAGAATTATGATAGAAGCTTGGATTTCAGCAGCTGTAATGCAGGACCAAATTTTAGAAGTAGAATTGTGCCCAGCATGTAAAAAACATTTACAGTCGATATAATCTTTTCTGCATATACATGTTTGTTTATGTTACAAACATTTCCAAAATACAAGTAGTAAATACATAAATAACCAGCAAATCACAAGGGGGGACAGTGATTTACACCTGGTATTTCTTGAAAAGAAAAGTTGTGCAGAATAGCTACATCATCATTTTCATTCACGTCAACCCATTCATCTTCGGATGGTTACTAGAATCATTAGTTGGTCTATCGGGACCACGTGATTATCCTGTAGGTCCTAGGCTTAATGTTACAGTTTTGACTTTAATTTATTAATGAACTGTCCTCATCATCTGAGTCACTAAAGGTAAGAGATGCCTAAAAAGTTTGAGTACCTGAAGTTCCAGGCCAAGCAGTTAGCAGGTTTTAGTCAGGATCATTGTCGGTATTATCAGTGTAAGTTATGCTGTCACTAAAATTATCCAAATCTGACTTGACAAATTATTATATGATTCTCATCCTTAAGATATCTACAAACTGTATTTTTGCTAATAGGAGATCTTGCATGTTTAATTTTTTTTATAGTTACGCTGTAAATCACAAAACATGCAATACTAATTTCGTTATTAACTCGCAGCAACAACAATGAAGGCATCAAACTTCGATTCTCAGCTGATTAACCTAGTCACCACACCCTACCAAATAGTTTCATTCTCAATAGATCAAAATTTATATATCGAATATTTAATATTTTAACATTGTATTAATGATCGTTTCTTTCTGATTCTTTTTGATATATTATTTGCATACGTTTCAATTTGTTATGTAATAAAAAATAATTTTGTAAACACTCAGAAATCCAGACATTTGAATTTTTAGCATGTACTTCAAATGTCTATATAAAAGGACATTGGGATTCAAAGGGTTAAGCACTTAAACTCTGACTTCTTAAAGCTATGTCTGATGCTAATCAGTGAACAGATTATGGTTGAAACATAACTAAATTACTGCAAAATACTTCAAATATTTTGAAAAATACAGTTAAAATTTAAGATTGAAAGTACTGTGTAATGTAAGAATTAAGATATTAATTTATACTTCCTGAACCTTACTGCACACTAATTTTCCCTGAGCCTTAAGATACTAATGTTACTGTAGTGTGGCAGCCAACATGTTAAACAATACTCGAAATTGTTAATGGAGCTTGTCATAATTTTCTCATTATATAATTTTAACTTAAATCATGGATTTAAATTAAACTGCTTTGCTATTGGTATCAAATTATAAATTAGCAAAACGCATTATAATATTTTATATATGACTGACCAAATTATTTTACACTTTGGTAATCAAAAATAAACTTATATAGACTTTCATATCAATCAGATGATGTGAAATCTCAGTTTTATTTATAGCTTGAAACACATATATGGTTTTTTACTCTGTGAACAATTTTGATGTCATCAGCTAACATGTCTTATCAACAACAATTTAGTTTTGTATAATATAATTATATATTCTAGGTTATTGTACATTATAATATTTGTAATTTTTTTATTTTATTGTATAGTTAATGTTGTATTAACATAAAATTATTACAATAATGTAATAAAATACTGTGGTGTAGAATATTGTCTTTTTTAATGTATTTTGTAAGATTTTTGATGAATTTTAAATTCATTAGTAATTTATTATTATAGAACATTATAATTAAAGAATGTTTATTTAATGTGCATCTTTTTCATGATATTTTTGTGCAAATTTTATATAAATACATCTATATATTATTAAAATTTAAATAGAGTGTGATACTTGCATTTAGATTTAAGTTTTGAACGGGATATATTTCATTATACACTTAAATTTAAATCTTTTAAATATTTTTTGGACATTATTTATCTGGATTCAATTCATATGAATTTTTGCAATAGTAATGAAAATAAAGAATGTTATTTTTGTATTTCAACCATATATCGGAATAGATGCCTTGATGGCAGCTGATAAGATGAAATGATTTCATATGTTGCGTATTTTGTTTTCTGTAATAACAATATTTTACATAAAACAAAAAAATGTCTATCACTGGTGACGTGTGTTTATAATATTTAATGTGCAGGTAACGATATTAACAACGCTTTGATTGTGTATCTTTGTTGTTTATTCATTAATTTGTTATCGCTATTCTGTAATGTTCATTCATTCACAGAAATAAAGCGGTAAACTTTAACAAAAATATATATGTGAAAAGATACTTTTAATATATTGCATAAATTATATTCTGTTAGATGTCTTTCTACCAAATCTGTTACCCGGTAAGCTGAATTAGGGAATTGTGATTACATGTATAATTTGTATTAGTAGATGAAAATTGTTTCAAATCCATGTTCTCAGGATCGCTTAAGTTTAATTAAATTTGGATAAATGTGGTTCTAATATTCTGTTGATGTATATATGATGTTATATGTTTCTTATGATATTTATATTCATGTCAATTTTAATTGTTCTATATGTAGTTAATTAAAGTAGAATGATTTACGTAGCGGTTAAAAAGTTTATATTTGGTGATAAAAATCAGTGATTATTTATTTTCATTTGTATTTGATTTTATGAGTTTAGTATATTATTTTAAGTAATATTTAAATAGACAGATCGAAATAGTTATGTTTTTAAAATATTTTTTTTTCATCTATATCATCATCTAATGATGTAATCTAAAAACAATCATTTTATTACTAGTGATAATAGTTGATTAAACAGGTTTTAATCGGATTTCAGTGTACAGTATTTGTGGTTTGTTTTAAAAATTAATTATAAATTAATTTAAACAATTTTAAATAACATATCAGTTCATTTTAAGCAATTCATTTTCAATAATTTTTGTGCTATTGAAGAATGAAGAATATATAAGATTTAAGGCTGGAAAAATTATATTTTAAGAAACAAATCTTACTTCTGCGGAAATGTTATTTAAAAAAAAAAAAAAAAAAACTAAAATTTACACTATCTTTGTTCATTAATATTAAATATTGTTGGTCACATTAATATATAAATTAAATGTAAACTATTTATAGATTAGATTACATATTCTAATTTAATTAAGGAATTCTTTATATGTTTTTTTTTTTTTTTTGCAAAATTGAGATAATTTTTCGCAGAGAAATTTAAAATTCTATTATAATTAAGGAATTATTGTTTAAATTAGGACATAACATAATGTTGCCATGTGTTAGTAGCAAATATTATATTAGCCTGACCCTCATTTACTTGTTTCTTATATGTTGATATTGTTTGTTATATATGTATACATTATTTTTTGATTATTTTTTCTTGGAACTAAATAGAAAGATCCCATTCTTATGTCGACAATTCGGCCTATTTGAAACAGTATATAATTATTCATGATATGTTGCTACATCATATAGAATACACTATTAATACATTTCACTTACTTTATTATAATAATAATTGTTGATTATTAAATAGAGTAAAAATTAACAAATATTTATTTCGTAGAATTCATTTTCCAATTTTTTTTTTTTTTTTTAATCAGTATATGATTCTTTATTATGAACCGGTTATTCAAAAAGAAGCAGTTTTTTAAATATTTATTTCTTATGAATGACGATAGATAGACACACATGATATATCACTGAATAAAATAAAAACTTCAAAGTTTTATGTATTCAACATGAGCCCATTTGTTATGCGACAAACATTGAATCGGTAATCTATTTATTGCCATACATGAATTAACTGGTCCCTGGTTATTTATTTGATTCATTTCTGTAACAATTTGATTTTGCAAATCTTGAGGTAGTACATACACATTATCTTTTATGTACCCCCACAGATCAAAATCGCAAGGGTTAAGATCTGCTGACTTTGGAGCCCACTTCCAAGTCATTTTGTTCACCTATTCTGATCCATCGTCTTGGAATTGCATCAATTGTATCTTTTTTCATGATCCCCAGGATGCAATGCCTGTGAAGTAACTGCAACTTTTAGGGTTTCAGTGGCAGATGTTTTAAGCATATACCATATCGTTGGTTGCACAATTCTGAATTCTCTGCTTGTGGTTTTCCTAGGCCTATGTTCGGATATGGCCTATGCAGTTCGGATATGGTCAACATTTTCATCTGACATTTGAGGATCACCAGTGCTTTTCCCTTTGAATATGCAACAATCTTCTATGAATTTTTGTACCGATTGTAAATCTTTTACCACAAGGTGACTCATTATTAAACTTACAATGTAATGCTCGCTGCACTGAGACAATGATTCATTCTTTGCATACTACGGCATACAAAACAGCTTTTCCTATGGCGTTGCCATTTTCTCATAAACAAACCACATGTCTGCTGTAGGCATTGAATGTAGCTATTAATTAAAACTTTGAACTTTCCTTTATTCAGTGATGTATGATATGATTATCATATGTGTGTCTATCTATTTTCGTTCAATAGAAATAAATCTTTTAAATCTGCTCCTTATTTTTCAATAACTCCATACATTGACTATATTCTTAAAATATTAAAAAAGGCAATAGCCTTCTTTTTTTTTTGTCTAATAAGACATGACCAAAGATCTGGTTAGCAAGTTTATTAAAGAATAATTTAAAGATTTAGAATAGAATACAAAGAGAATTGAATTTCCTTAAAGGAAGTAAAATAAATGTAAAATTATCCCATGGTGAATTTTTAGAAAAGTTCAATGGATTTTTTTTACCCCTAATAAAAACAGGAATTTCCATTATCGCTTTAGCAGATATTTATTTGGTTATGTCATGGTATTTATTTAGTATTCCTACTTGCCAACAATATTTTATGATGTATTTATTACCCTTGCCTTTTGCACTAATTATTCCACCTTTAGTTATAACCATCCTTCTGACATGAAGTTTTATTTTATTAATGTATAACTTATTTCAATTAATGACGACCAACTGTTATGATAACAATTTTGATTTTATTTTAATTTTAATCTCACGTATATGATATATACATGGTTGCAAGTTCGTAGTTTTGGTTAGTCCTTGAAGATGAAGAAAATTACTCTTAAAGCAGTTGGATAATACATCATAAAATATTGTTAGTAAGTAAGAATACATTGTTAGCGTGTAGGAATACATTCCAAGCATGTAAGTTAGCAAAAGTTTTTACTAAAAGGAGAATAGATTAATTAATTTTTCCCAATTAATTTTATTTCTGAGAGGAAGCCGTGTGAAAAGTTATTTCAAATAAAGAATTAAATCTTACATTGCTAAGATTTCATTTGTGTAAATTGATATTGAATTCCTCTATTCAAAAAAAAGTTCATTTGACAAGTTTTATTAAAAAAAAAGTTAATTTCATTCATGCTTAATCCTAAACAAACAAATAAATCACATTGTTGATGTTGGTTTGCAAAAGCAAAACCTTTCTCTTCTTTTTATTTTCTTTGTGTTTGTCTGGACATATCTATACCTAAAATTATGCTTAAACTTAATAAGGCTCAGATCGACTTAGGTAGTACCTTTGTTATAAGCTAACATTGGTAGATATTTTTACATTGATATTCTAATCTATGTTTGTAGCTGTTACTGATAATTTCAACTTTTTTTGGCACTATAAAACAAGCTAATCAGGTTGAGAGTTGGTGTACAATATATAACACTGTACAATCTACATGTAATAATGACATATAGTAGGATGTTAATCTTAGTAATGAGCCTGTAACAAAAGTTCAATTATTTTACTATTAACTAATAATACCATTTACAAAAAAAAAAAAAAAAAAAAATTTAACAGAAAAGCAATTGTAAATCATTTTTATTCAGTATTTTGGCATTTTATCTGTTTATGATGCAGAAAAATTTGTTGTTATTTGAAATTATGTACATTTAATAATTTGTTCATTAAATTTTTAAATTTAAAATGCCAACTGCTGTTTTTCTTAAAAATGTATAGATAAATGTAAAATTGTGGTAGAGAGGAAATTTCATTGCTAAACCACTAATTAATCACCTTACATCTCTTGATGTTACTCTGTTTCCATTGTATATGTCATCTGCTGTGCATTATCTCACTGTTTTAGTTCACCATATTTTCAGCCAAACACAGTTTTCTTATTACTGTACAGTTTTGTGCCTTTCTGATTATACTATACGTTTGTTGCTTTTCAAAAAAAATGTTCTTTATCGTTATTCCCTGGAAAAAGTGCTTCTGATAACATTAATGCAAAAAAATTATTTTGAAATTAGCTAAACCTTACATGTTCAATTATTATCAACAAAATAATTTTGAATTTATTTTTAAGGTTTACTTTATTAGTTCAATTTTCATATCAAAGTTCAGTTTATTGAATTCATTCTGACACCTGCCTTGTGACAATCTCAGTTGTCACACCAGCTGCTCCGTTCCTAGCACAAATTGGCTTTACCAGAAGTCATCTTTATACCCTCTAAATATGATAACAACACAGTCATCTATTTTATTTTGTCTTGTCAGGATGTCAACAAAGCAACTGCCTCGACAGACATTATCGTTTATGTATCTACACAACATATAAGTTGTACTATCACCTTCGTATAGTTTTTCCAATTATGACCACCTATTATAACTACAACCCTCAACTATCAGATTAACTAATTCACAGAAGCACAATCCCCGTTCCTTCCTGTGACACCAAAAGTTTCACACAAAAACTGTTCCTATATCTAACTTTTATTACACTTTCCAACATTGAAGGTTTCTCACAAAAACTCTTGCTATATCTAACTTCATTTATGCTATGCACTCAGATCATTAGTTGATGAAATCTACCAAAAATACTATTCTCACCGTTTGTTTAATTAAATGGCTAACAATTATATCGGAAGTTACATATTTATAATAGGTACAGAAAAAATAATATGAACAGCTTGGTAAATTAACACTAGGAATAAATTTTGTACATAGTATTATCATATTAAACCTTTATTAACTCACTGAATGCAGTCATTAATTAACATCATACTTTGTATGGCACTGGTGACAGCTAATTTTAAATCAACAGGAAAATATGTCCAAAATCTGCCTTAACTAGCATATTTACATCTGTTTCCAGACAGATTTTATCTGTAATAAAAATATTATAGTTATCCATCCAACCTTCTATCCATGTATTAACTATAAAGCTAAAAAAAAAAGAATTCACCATTTAAATTTAACACAAGTAACACTTTTTCCACTAAATACCTCCAGTGTAACAGAATAATTTTGCTGTTTGGTATATTATTGGTTATCCTAAACTAATGTACAAGTTTGAAAGAAGTAAAAAGTAATTAAAGTGTAATCATTATATTTGTGTAATTATCAACTAGTATGAAATAGTTCTTTCCTCAAAATTTTTTTGCAGTACAGTGGCCTCTCTCTTAACCAATTTGGATGGGATTAAGTCGCAGTCAGAACTGCAACTCATTTACAATCCTCTATTACTATGAACTAATTATATGTACTGTATTTGTGATATAAACCAATTTGAATCACATAATTAAGCTCTATTGTAATATTAAATATAAATTAATAATTATAAGATTATACTAGTTTCATATCTAATAAAATTACATGTAGTACTGTATGTAAGAATGATAATAAAAAATCTTAATTTTGTTTTCCCATATCACTACATCAAATGAAATAAAATTTTGCAGCATGTGAATTAGGTACATTATATGTACTGAATTAAAACAATACAAACACATTTTATGTTATACATTATTGTAGAACTAATTAGAGTACTATGTGTGTACTGTTTTGTTCAAAATGCTGTTAACTATGAGAAAAAAATTTATTATCTTCGTTTATTTCATATTACTCTTGCATTTGTCAGCTGAATAATCCTGCCATCTTTTCAGATTCAGAACATCGACTAGAGTTTAAGTCGGCTGCTGTTCAATATATTGCTAGTCTGTTTCTAATGCATCTTTACTTTCCGCATGAAAAATTTTTGGTTCTTGATCATAATCGAATTCATTCTCGTTTTCATTTTGTTCTTCAGTGTTCATCATTCCGGCATTAGTAATTTTCTTCCATTTGGTTTAGTGCATTTCTTTTTCCACACTTTCATCTTCATTTAATCACAATTAAATCTTGTTTTTTCTGATCGATTTCATCTTCTTCGTTAGCTGCTTCATATCCACATATTTGTCTCTCAAATGACAAGAGTTTTTCTTTCCCAGTGCTTGGCATCATTTGTGACTACTAATGGCCAAATTTTACGTCACGATCTTTTCAGTGTGGTTTCAGATATTTCATTCCATGTGCCTCCTACAATGTAAATAGTGTTTTTTTTATTTTAATTTGTTTTAAAACTTGTATTATATCAAAACTGCTATCTTACCGTTCAAAAATTGAAGAGAGACCTTTTTTGAGTAGTTTTTTCATTGAGGCTGTAACACTTTGATCCATCCAGTTGCATTAAACGTGTAACATTTGCTGGTAGGAATGTGGCTTTAATTTGATCCCCTTTGAGATCAAATGATGAATGACCAGGTGGTGCATTATCTAATAGAACTGCCTTTTCTGAAAGATTTGTTGAGTTTAGAAATATTTTTACTTATGCAACACACTTCACTATCAAACCAGTCATAAAATAAAAAGGAATCCATCCAAGTAGATTTTCTGTGCACAATAATAAATGGGTAGCAATCATATATTGTTAAAAGTTGGTTTTATGTGGTAATTTATGTGCTCCCAAAACATTTAGTTCTGCTTATTGAGCAAACATCTTACACGGAAGCATTCAATAATTTAGACCTGTTTCATCTGCATTATAAATCTGATCAGCAAAGAAGTTTTCATGAATATTTATTAACCAATTTGAAAAATGAATGGCAGCCGGATTGATCAGGTGATTAATTTTTTTCCGCAAATTGATAAAATTCGAACACCATATCATTTCTTGCATTTTGTAAACCATTCCTTGCTACCATTTAAATTCATATCACCATAAAGTAACTGATTTAAATCTAAAACCTTTTTTTAATTATTGGGTTCTCAAAGGCATATTTTTATGTCTGTTGAACAAACCATAATAAAAATCCAAGTTTCTAGATTCAGTTTCTTCAGCGTACATTCTTTCACTTCTTCTTCCAGTCCTTTACTGTAGTTTCCCTGACTGAAGTCGAGGGCAAGTTTTTTTAATGTACTCTCCCTATTCTTAACTTTCCAAAGCTAGCAATTTCCCCAGTGGAACTATGATCCATTTCCTGTTATCACTATTTGTCACAGTACACAATTTCATTTAAATTAAGTGCATACAAAAACTCATTAAGTACACAATATACTGAAAATTACTATAAGAAAACAAAGAAAATCTTTTAATTTAAATAATATGTAAACTGAACGCACAATCAAAGTGAATTTCACAATGTTTATACAAAAACTATTCGAAAGGCCTGTATTATAACACATGTAATGTCTGTATTAGGCAACGTTTACATTAACAAGGACATACAGGACGTGATTAATTTCTTAGGATAAATAATATCCGTTATGATTCATTTTTCTTTATTTATGTAGTTGAATTTGTAATAAATTATATATATCTTAATTATACTGTATTATTATCATAGATACACGTATTTTGTTTTAGTTAAATATTATGCAAGTACATAATTATGTTACAGTCTTTATTTATACACTTATATAAAAAAAATATTATAACCTTATTAAAAAAGAGTAGGATTAATGGAAAGATTGGTTAAGAGAAAGCCCTGTAATTTCTTCAGTTTTTTTTTTTATAATGGTTTTTTTTTTAAATATTAAATGAAAAAAAAAATGTGTAATAATAAATTAATTTTTAGTAATTTTGTAATTTGTATTGTAAGGTTGTTTCCTGTATATAGTATTTACAATAATAAATATCTTACTTTTTTAATATTCAATAACCTGTTTATTAATTTCACAGTGATCTTAAATGATCTTTTTATAGTTAATCTAATAAAGTTAAGAAAAAAATTATTCCATACAGAGAGCATATATTTCTTAACTGTGTTATAAGGTATAGCAAAGAAATTAATGATAAATAGAAGTACATTATTTACAAATAAAAAAAAATCATGAGGACTGTTTTTAATTCTTTATTGAGAACATTTTACACACAGAAATAACCATCAAGAGGAGGTTATTATTTGCGAATACGGCACATTAGGCTTATTCCTGGATATCTGATGACCTGAACAGAGCTGCAGTTTGTACTAGCTGCATCTGCTAACAATTCACCACATCCTTGTGAATTGTATCTGTTATTCAACATTGTGACAAAAAATTTAAATTAGCGGCTAACATATTCAGATTATTGTAGGAAATAATGAAATGTTATTTTATGTTTTACGATTTCTTAAGGCCATCATGTATGTTTAAATATGTAAATTACTGTAGTGTATTCCAATTATTCAAGGCATTTGCTGTAAAGCAGATGGTAATTTGATTATCTTGAGATATATGATGATATATCTTTGTGCTTTTAGCATACATTAGACACTTTTTTACTTTTAAGATGTATTTTTATGTTTGTGGATTTTTTAGTTTTTAATTATCCTTTTTATTTTAACATTTATTTTTTACACAAATGTGTTCATCCAGCAGTAACAAAAAATTGTTTTCCCAATAAAAAAATTTCTATGGTAAAAATCATTCCACTTTTTAGCCCAAGTTTCAGTTAAACATTTAAAAAGGATTTTTTGGTAACTTTTAGTCTAACGTGTTTTACAGATAGATCTTTCTATTTTCTTTAACTAAGTGCAGTCCTGAACTCTTTTTCATCATCTGATTTTTTAACAAAGAAGATATAATACAATTGTAACCATTTCATTTTTTCAAAAGCCTGTGTATGACTTAAGAATTGTGAGTTTAGGGTTTAATTGAACTGAAATTATTTTAGTGGGTTTTATCTTGCAGAAGGCTTTTCAAATTTTCTTGAGCAACAGTGTAATCCACAAATAGCTGTTATTGTACAATAATCAAAACAAAAAATCCCCGACGGGAGTCTTATTCTTTAAGACTTCGGGTTGGCATCCCCACGGCCTCTGCAGCTTTTCTTCCCACTACACACTGAGCTGCAGAGTACTTTACACATACTCTACACCAAAAACACTACACAATTTTCAACATATACAAGCTAACAAGTATACAACAACATTCTACACTATTTTTCTTCTTACATTTACACTCGATGATGTGACACCTTATGAAACGCAATCATAACTCAAGGTGGGAACTATCGTGCCGATGAGTGAATGGCTCTACGTAGTAAGTCTCGAACGACGTCACCAAGAACCCAGATGTAGTTTACCTCTAGCACCAGCAAGAGTGCCCACTGCTGGAGTGGTCCGTTGTATAGCCGGTACTTGTGGGGCCAAAATTTCAAGTCCTCAAACTCATTGTATGAAGGTTGGTGGTCCATCTAGAAAAACCACCAAAAATAACAGTCTAGTGAAAAGGCGTCGGACGAGGATAACAATCCAAAAGAGTACGTTATGTTAAGTGGTGACAGACCAAGTGTCCAAAATAAAAATATAAGATTTGTTGTTCTTAGAAATAGCCAGGAAGGTGGATGCCTGCATAAGGTTTTGCCTTTGGTGATCAATAAGGTAGTTACGGGTTCAAGTAGTTCCCCAAAGAACATAAAGAAGTTACGAGACGTATAATGACGAGCAGAGTTGATCTGTGCTACGTCTTAATGCCACAAAACCCTGAATGCGAGCCGGGGCGTAATTTTTTGCCGGGATCTTCTTCAGATGGACATAAAGAAATTGTCGAAGAGCTTCATTCGCAAAGTGTTACAGAGGTAAAGAGAATAACAAAATGTCAGAATGGGACAGAAGTACCTACACTCTCTCTCATCTTAACCTTTAGCCATCCGACACCACCAGAAAAAATTAAAGTAGGATGGATACCTTGCGGTCAGAGTGTACGACCTTTCTTCCCAAACCCACAGCGGTGTTTTTAGTGTCAAAGGTACAGCCACACCACAACCTCTTGTCCAAATACCGGAATATGTGCTAGATGCGCAAGAGAAGGCCACAAGGACATTGATTGTCAAGAGAAAAAAAAATGTGCAAACTGTGGGGGAACATAATTCAGCTCGGTCTCGAGGTTGCCCAGCTTTTGAACAAGAGGAGGCAATCTTAAAAATCTGTACTGAGCAAAAGCTTTCATTCCCAGCCACTTGAAGAGAATATAAAAAGACGCTAAATTCTCAAAATCTGGCCAAACCTGATATCTCTTTCGTCGCAGCTGCAGCAAGTAAAGCTCCTGTAAATGCAGACAACCAACAGTGCGGATCCTGCAATGAACTGAAAAAGCTTGTTCAGATGTTATGTGATAAAGTAATATTCATTATTTGTTGATGATTTTGCTGTATATATTGCGTCCCGTTCAATAGCCACTGCTGAGAGATTACTACAGAATACAATATCTCGCATTGAAGCTTGGTCTAAGTTGTAGATAGACGTTTTATGTATGCACGGAGTACTAACATGTCTATATTATGTATAGTAGCTGATGTGATGTAGTCGTTTAAATGAATAAGTATTATTTCTTGGTTAAACGATTATTTATTGTCATAAATTGTAGTATATGCGTTAATGACGTTGAAGGGGTATAATAGTATAACAGTATAATCTTGAGTAGTATAATTTTCTTGTATTGTAATTAAACTTATGAATAATTAACTTGTATGATGACATAAATGACTTATGAATGATATGTTGCAATTAACTTGTATGAAATCCTACGAGCTACTGACTTGTTTGAAATGCTACTTGCTACTGACCAAGCGTCTGGAATTGTACAGCCTTCTGCCGATCTCTTTAGTGTAACTGAATAAGACTCGAATAGAATATCAAAAAGGAACCGACCATGTTGGTGTCTACCTTCAAGGTTCTCAGTGTATAAAACGTAATATATCATATAATATTTGATACATACAAGAACGTAACACCTCCAGTAGAAATTCAAATTATTACAAGGTTTTAAATTTATTTGTAAAGTTATTAATTAATTTTGATCTGAATGCAAGATGTTTGTTATTTTTCTGCAGTTAGGTTAATATTGTCAGCCGGCGGAGTGGTAGTGTCTCGGCCTTTCATCCAGAGGTCCCGGGTTCGAATCCCGGTCAGGCATGGCATTTTTCATATACGCTACAATTCATTCATCTCATCCCTCTGAAGATATATTTAATTGTGGTTCCGGAGGAAGTTAGCTTTGTTATTATAAAATGCAAATCTATTTATGTAGAATGTAATCTAGTAGTAGAAAAGAATGTGTTTGTGTGTTGAATTTGTAAGTTGAATTTTCATTTTATTTTTTTTTCTCTAATTACTTTTATACTATAATACACATTATTATTTTTTGTTTAGGTTATTGTTGTTCATAGTTTTCAGTATAAGTCAGTTTTGGTTAATTAATTCATCTAGGATGTTTGTATATTTTTTAACTGTTATCTTTCCAATTTATTTATTACTTTTAAGACCATAATAGATCATTTTAGTTCAGTTTTTTCTTTCTTTTCAGTTCTTTATGCCCTTTCTTGTTCGGAGTACACCCGGCTTGTTGTTTTCTTGGGTTTTGATAGGAATCTTGTTTCTTTATTTTTTAATTTCTCATAGTTTCCGGTTTTAGGTTTTCATGGGTTATGTTTAATTTCTGTACTTCGTTTAATCAGTTCGGAATGCTTTTCTTGTTCCAGAAAAGTTCGATTATCCGTCTGATAAGTCTGGTCTCTTCCATTCTCAAAAATGTGTTGTCGCCGAATGACTTCGACGACAGTGGAACCTCAACATATTTTGGTGGCCCTGAAAAGGGCCGTTTTTTGTGTCCGAATGGCTTCGGTGGCTCGTTGTTTATAATCTCATAAAAATAGCCCTGAGAAGGGCAGTTGTTCTAATCTCTTTTTGGTTAGCTCTGAGAAGAGCTGTTGGAGCCGGGAGATGGTGTCCGGCGAAGTCGACTCGGTTGCAATCGGGGAGTTGCGGCTTGGCCGTCGAAGTCCGACCGGGCTTTCCCTCAGCGGCGGTTGGGTTCCCACTACTGCGTGGTAGTGGAGACCCCCAGATTCCCGCAGTGTCGGGTCGGCGTCGGTCATCGATTGCCGGTGCGGCCGAGGCTGTTCTTTCCGAGCGATTCCACGCTGGGCCGGCTCTCGAAGCTGCGTCCGCCGACCACGGCGAGCTGGAGCGGGAATGTAGCGTCCGCATCCAGCGACTCCCTCGGCGGGCAGGCCAGGCCTGCTACTCCGGCGGCGTGTCCAGCGTTGAGTCGGCTAGGGCACTCCTTTGGTCCTCTTCCACTTCTTCTTCTCTGAGGTCTTCTCTAGGTGGTGGCCGATGTTTCGTTCCGAAACATCGGCTCAAGAGAGAGCTCTGGTCTCTCTTGGCGGACTGAGTATTGGGCTACTAAAGGTCTCTTTGGTGTTATTTTGAACTGGGGTCGAGTGTGTACCTTCCCCAGTTTGTGATTATTGCTGAAGTTTTTGACTGGTAACGTTTACGCCAACTGGTTTGACTCATCATAATCGTTTTTCACGGATTTATACCAGGGTATTTGGCGTTAGTCGAGTGTTGGATCTCGTGGAGTGCAGACGTATCTGTGTCGGTTCCCATATTCGAGTGTTTTTTTTGGTGATTTCATTGTTTACATAGGACGGAAATTGTGGTTTGTAATATAAAGATTATCGGTACGAAATTTTAAGGTATTTGGACAATGGACTTAAAAGTTATTTAGATTTTTTCCGGGTGAAATCTACTCCACTAGATTCGAGCAGTGTGTAACACAAGTAGCTCGCTACTGTGTGCTAGTTTGGTGTTTCTATTAACCCTTGGATGTGAGTGAACTGAATTCGAACATGGGAGCATCGGATTCTGTTTAAGAAAGATTTTCAATTTTTCTTTTACAGCGAAAACATTCGAGGTTAGGAGTTTTTACTGCTATACAAAAGGTACCAGCGTGAGTGATACGTCATTTGTTTACATTGAGGACTTATAATAATTCAGTAGACAATACACTGTGAAGATTTATTTCTATGTGTTGAGAGACATTATAAAGGGTTACCTTTAAACCGCTATATCTGCAAAATCCCTGATTCCTTTACCCTTCCCCTTTGGTTCTCCACCGATCTGACCCTTCCGAGCCCTCCCCCAAATTCTGACCCCGGACTTGGGTGGATACATTTTTGACCCCGAACTATCGATGTTCTACACCAGAACATCGATAGAAATACAAAAAGAGAAGTAAAGTAGGTGGAATCGCAACTATACGCCCTCACCAAGCAGATTTCGGCGCATAGATCGCGGGTTCTTGTGAAGGGCGCAGCAGACACAATGTGTGACAAGTGTACCCAAACACTGGATCCTTTTTGAAAGAGAGCATAAAACAACAATTGCAAAAAGAGTTGAGCGACAAGGAGTTGGAAGAACTCCTCACTCGTAGGTGGCCACGGGAGCTTTACCAGAATATTGAGGAGATCACAGAGGAACCTGGAGTTCACCAGATATCGATTGTAGACATGGGCTCTTTGGACGGTTTTTATTTCGCCAGGCTGTGCAGGAAATTGCCAAATCTTAGAAATTTAGCGGGCAGCAAGTTGAGCGCAGGACAACTACTGGCGTTTCGTCCTCACGGAGGTACTAATAGGCGACGTAGTTGTGGAGGAAGACAAAATTACCTATGTCATAGTCACGGACTCTTCTCAGGAGATTAATAAGGTAATATCTGATATAAAAGTGGTTTGGAAAGAATTTACCAAAATGGAGTCGATTTTGTTTTATATGCGACTGGTGACAATGTAGGCCTCCTGGCCAAGAAACTTGCTGAGTATGCCGGACGGCGAAGTGATAAGGTCACAAAGATATAGGTTGACCATTGCCAACAGAGGTTACAATCGTCCGAGCGACCCCAGAGCCCCCCTACACAATCAGTAGCGATTTAATCGCAGGGGAGAAGTTTTGCTGATATATTGAAGCAGGTTAAACAAGGAGTTGAGGGGGGCACTCCCGAAATCCTGCCAGTCAGGAAGGGCCAATCTGGTGAAGTCCTAGTACGAGTAAAGGATGACGGAGAACAGATTCAGAAATTCCAGAAAAAAATTGTTGCCGCCGTCCCGGAGGTGCAGGTGTCATGTGTCAGGAGATACAGAATAAAGAGAGTCGTTATAAAAGACATTGACGCCTTATCCACTACTGAAGACGTAGTAGAAGCCATTAACAAAGCCAATGGCGGGAGCGTCATCCATAACACGGGTATACAAATGAGAGAATCTTTCGGTAGTACCAAAACTGCAACGGTCTTTTGTCGTCCAACATAGCGGACCAACTCTGCAAAGAGGGGCGAATTAAGGTTGGGTGGATTTCCTGCAGAGTGTTCCTGGGAGATCAGCTGGATCAATGCTTCAGGTGTTGGCGACAGGGCCACAGGGTTTCAAAGTACGAGGGTCCGGACCGCAGCAGGGCATATTTCGCCTGTGGGAAGGAAGGCCATTTTAGAGTGGATTGTAGGGAGAACAAACAAGAAAACACAAGGCGCCGGAGGCATGGTTGCGCCTAGCCATACTCATGATTAAGGTACTGCTATCCAATGTTAACAGAAGCACGCTCTCCCATGACCTTGGGGAAGAAATTGCGAAAGTGCAGAATATAGACCTGGTTATGACCACCGAACCCAATAAGTATACGGCCGCCAAAAACAATTGGATTACGGACGCGCAGGGGGACGTCACTGTTAGAGACTACTCGGGCATACATGCTTGGAGATTATACACTCGAGGCGAGGGTATCATAGCAATTGAGCTCTCAGAAGCTAT
>JAAAKQ030486527.1:0-21824 GCA_010016005.3 Zanna intricata
ACCACTCCTGAGAAGTGTGGTTAATTGAAACCCAACCACCAAAGAACACCGGTATCCACAATCTAGTATTCAAATCCTAGTATAAAAATCTAGTATAAAAATTTGTAAGCTAGTCACGGAAAATTACACAAAGCTGAAGGAACATCGCGATTATATACGTCGGACGCTGCGTAAAACAAATAAACTTGATCCACCGTGCGATGCTATCAAGTTATCAATACTCTTGGTTGCTACCTTCCTCTTCTCAATGTAAAACATACAATTACATGTTATAATGTAATTTTCTTTCCTTTCAACGTGTTATGATCGAAAGGTGTCTACAATACTCTCGCTGCAAATACCCATTATTCACTTTTAATATATTAGATAATAAATACCTTAAATAATAAATGTGATTTTACACTTTTTATGAGAATGAAATGCAATCAACGTTTTCGAAGAAAAAAAAAATCATCAGCGTCAACGGAAAACGTTTTTCATTAAACCCTAAGGAAGCTAATTTAATTACTTTCAATTTAGAAAGGCAAAGTAGGTTCGGAAGCGGATATAACGAATTGGAAAAAAATCATACTCTGCTTTTGTCTTGAATTTAAAAAATGTTGGCTTTCAGCCACCTGAGTCTCCTGCCGATCGAGATGGCAGTGTAGACTCCCATTCAAATTACCATTTCTCCAGCAGTAGAGATTTTATTCGTTTCGTATAATTTGATTGTTTTTTTTTTAAATTGAAATCGAGTTAAGAGTGTTGCGGAAAGTATAAGTACATGATCTATTGGCAAACATTATATAAAATCCAGTTCTAGATTGTCTTCAACTATGATAACTGAAGTTTAAACACAATTAAAACCTCCTTTACAACATAATGTTAGAATGAACCTACTATTTAAAATACTCAATCAGCATCTCTGGATATTTTCAGAAAAAAAAATAGATTAAAGCGTAAATTTAATTATATGTGCATAAATTGATTGTAATTTTATATCGATAGATCGTACTTTATTAAAATCTGACTGTAAAATAAACTAGAATAGCATTAATTTTTTAATAAGTGTTTAAAAAAATTATTAAAAAATAAATAAAATTAATAGTATACGTGAAATAAAATGTTTGGTTGTTAGAGCCAAATTTTAAATGGTCGCCTTTATTTAAATGAATAATAATTAAAATTAGATTTACCGGAGAGAATTGTATGAATTTGAATGATTTAGGTTCGAAAGGCTGACACGCTACCACTTGCACCACAGAGGCTGGCATGGGTGTAAAGACTGGCTTAGGTTTATTTTTTTTCCCTACCGACTAAACCTTCCCCGCCGTTTCCCAGAGGCGACTGGAACCGCCTTTCGGCATCTTATCAATCAGCCCTGAGTGTCGTGGCAGCAGATTAACCTAACCTTTTCCCTTCTCGCTTGCGCTCCTTCAGAGGAGCCTCCCTTCGAGGTCCTCCTGGGCTCATTGAGGCACGTCAAAGACTGGCTTAGGTTAAAAGCAATTAAGCACACTTCTTAGGAGTGGTCGACCTTAGATCGTTCAAGACTACACTTCATTCGCATTCATACATATCATCCTCATTCATCCTCTGAAGTAATACCTTAACGGTAGTTCCAGAGGCTAAATAGAATAAAGAGAAAGAGATTAAAAGCAGTAAAATCGTGATCGGGGGAATCGTATCAGGTCTTTCATCGGTTTTTAATTTGTTTAATAAAATAAAACTCGGTCAGCAGGAAAGCGATTCTAGAATACATTAAAACTTCTTTCAATTTTGTTACGTTTATTCACCTTCAAATTCTAGAAAGATATAATAGGATTAGAATCGGTTCCACGAGTTATATAAATATTTAAGAATGTGATAAAAAACTTCAAAATTGTACTAGTTCATTTTTAAGTGAAGAAGTTTACTCGCAGATTGTACTGTAAGTTTTAAAATAACGTAAATGTTCACTAGACACTCCTAGTCTATATTAAAACAAATGTTGCTGTATTAAAACAAACCTAACCTCACGTTTCCTTGAAACACAACTTTCAATACTTATTGTAATAGGAAAAAAAGAATCGTAGATTTCCGCGTTGTTAATCAGCTTTAATTTACACAGTTAATAATAACAACAGCTTATTTACACTACAAGGTTTGATGTATTACTTACTTGTTAACAATGCTCGATAAACGACCTGCTCACATTACATACGATCCGTACGTGATACGTGGTTCAATTAACAACCGCCTCTCTCTTTTATCTGTCTGGCCTCCGGAACTACCGTTAAGGTAATACTTCAGAGGATGAATGAGGATGATGTGTATTAATGTGAATGAAGTGTAGTCTTGTACAATCTCAGGTCAACCACTCCTGAGAAGTGTGGTTAATTGAAACCCAACCACCAAAGAACACCGGTATCCACGAGATAGTATTCAAATCCGTATAAAAATTTTTATTTTTACTAGGATTTGAACATTAGAACTCTTGACTTCGAAATCAGCTGATTTGCGATTCGCGTTAACCACTAGACCAACCCGGTGGGTTAATTAACAGCCGTCTATTTGATCGTTTATTTACCACTACGCAAGTGCAGTAGCGGTATAAGTAAAAAACACTCTAGCCTTTGCGGAATGGCCGGTTTTATTTAAAGAACTGGCACGAAGTAAATAACTTCATAGAGAAGATAGATTAAATATGCTTTACGCTGACCTGATGAGTAAAACCGATCGCACGTTTTATCGTCAGTTGTTAGTGTGCGTAACTTGTTATGTGTTTACTATCTTAAGAAAGTCATAGTGTACGTAAAAAACGCTCTAACTTCAATTTTATTTTTAACCGGTCATTTATCTTTAATAAAGTAATAATACAAGATTATGTATCGATGCAGCGATATAATTTCTATTATTGATTTGTTAATTAGCTGGTTTTCTTTCATTAATAAATTTGTTAAATTTAAACCTTTCAAATTATAAGATAAGCTGAATATAAAAACTTATATACTCAACTTCATTGAAATTAAAAAAATAATGAAGAGAGAGCGCAAATAAAAGTTTGCGTGCTGTCTGTTTTTTCTCTTAGTTCTTTCGCATTTCTTCAGGTATCTATATCCTCACTCCAATCTCTTCTTTAAAAATGTATACATATATTGTTTCTTTTCCTCATTCACAAGATTCTGCTGTCACGAGCTATTAACTCGTATTCGTATTATCCGACTGATAATCCGTTTGGTCTGAAATCCTGTACCTATTCGTACAAATAACAAATAAGATTCCTTGAACGTTCGCTTATATACATATAATACACTATTAGCGCTAGGAAAAACGAAAATAATAATTTCAAACTAAATACTTATTTTATATTAATTAATTTTTACACACCACTTTTTCGTTATTATAAGTTACCTTCCTTTAATCCCATTTTACACAAAGTTCAGAGTAAAAATATTTTTGTAAATAGTTATTTAGAGATAACTAATTAATATTTAGATATATTTAGAGTAACTGTAATTACAGTTACCTTATTAACATGATTATTTAAAAAATGAATTATTTTCATTACTTTTTAAGTGCCCTTTTATTTAAATGACTTTTTCAGGGGTAATCCCCTGATTTGCCATTACAGAAATGTTAGTTATCTTATTTTTATCAATTGCTACTTGATTATTGTTTTATATTATGAATATTTGCAACCTAATAGGGCTATATCAGTGTTAGATATAATTCACAGAATTGTGGATACATTAAAATAATATTATATATTATGATGAGCTTTAACGTTAAAAGAAGAAAAATAAATTTGCCTTTATATATTTATATAAAGTTGTAGCGAGTACAGCTATTAAACAGTAACAGAATATAAATGCTAGGCTACTTCTGCAGATATTTTACATTATATTCGGTATGAGAGGTACACTGCAAGCGGGCACGAGTGAATTAAATTATTAAAACGACGCTTGGTATATTTTATTTTTGTATTTATATGTGATTTATATACTTTTATTTTTAAAGAACTTATACATTTTTTAGTTGTGTCTTCGGAAAGAATTGCGTGTCACATTAATCAGCGGTTGACCCGAGTAGGTCAGTGGGCTGCCCCTGCTATGTATAGCAGTGATGAATAGTTAATAAAATTGTTATTTTTCTCCCTTTTAATATTATTTAAAAAGAAGTTACTACATAAATCTAAACATACTAAACTGAGTTTTTAAATGAATGTTAAATTTAAGTGTCGAATATATATATATATATATATATATATATATATATATATATATAACATCTAGATTTTATTTAACTTTTATTAAAGGTTTTTAAGCTAATAGTTGCTTTTTTAATAATAAATATGTAAAACAAAATTGTAAACATCCAAATCGCAGAAAGAAATTATGGTGAGCATAAAAATAAATAATGTAAATGCAAATTTTAAAAATACGGGTAAATTGGAACAAAAAAATGTTTAATTCAATACGTGGAATAAAGATTACTACAAAATAAGTAATACTAATGATAAAGAAAATTATCGCATAATTTTCTATTTTATTTTAATATGAAGGACGTAATACTTGCTACATCCTACATATTATTTGCTTTATTTATTTATTGTTACACGGCTAACATTTTTTTTTTGTTCTCAATCATTTGACTGGATTAAAGCTGTTCATTCCTTTCTGTTCTGCGTTGATCTTTTCATCTCGCTCAGTATAATTACTCCCCAACCTACATCGTTAGTTATCTGTTTTATATATTACACTCTTTTTGTCTCCTACACATCCTTCTTATACCTGAATGTCTTTGTATACGGCCCATCAACCTAGTTGTTCTATTTAAAAGATCTGCCACAAACTTCTTCCCTGTTCTATACGGTACATTTTAAGATCTCTTAATTTCGAATTTTATCGTCTTTTTTTTTCAATATTCACGTGTTAAATATCGCTTGCCTATCTTCTTTTACGTTCTGGTTTTTCTTATTGTCCTCTTTTCTTTACCATAAACCGCAACATAAATATTTTCAAGAATATCTTTGCAATTCTTAGATTCATTTCTGATATAAGCAGATTTCTTTTCTGGTTGAGAGCTTTCCTTATTTGTGCCAGTCTGTACATCTATAAATCTCTACGTTACTTTGACTGCTCTTTGTTGTTTTATTTTATTGCTAACAAAATCCTGCAACTTCTTGTTTATTATGATTCTTTTCCTTAATATTTAATTTCTCATTATTTTCTTTTGTATCATATTTTATCAGCTTTCTTTAACTCTTATTTATTTTAAAATTGGATTTCTTTCTTAAAAATGAAACAAATTATTTTTGATTTGTGCCAAAACAAAAATATTTTAAATAGGATTATTATCCATGTAATAATCCTAACAATTATAAACTTAGGTATAACGAGTAAAAAAAGATCTTTATATAAATATTTTCTTCTTTTTACTCCACGGCATAGACATCTACGACTGTTCCGGTTCTTATAGCCTCCCAATAGGGTTGTATTTCATAACTTTAGCAGGAATTCTCCTTGATGGCATCCTCTTCACACGGTCTTTCCACTTTTCCTTGTAATTTTTAATTCTCCAATTCAAAGATTATATTATCAGATCTTCTCCAATTGTATCATTTCTTATCCTGTTTACTTTTGTACAACCTTTCGCAACTCTTAAAAACCGCATCTCAGCTGCTTGGATTCTACTATGTTCCTTTTTACCCAGAATCCAGGATTCACTTTCATACATCAATACAGGTACCACCATCGTCTTAAAAAAAATGTATTTCTGGCTCTTTTCTTACCTTATTTTTAGGCTTCTGTTTATTGTACCACACAATGCTTGAAAGTTGCTTCTTTATAATATTGTAACAAGACCGGTGTAAAGGACCTCTCTCATACACACTCTCTCTTTCTCACTCTCTTTTTTTCTGTTTAGCCTCCGGAACCACCGTAAGGTATTACTTCAGAGGATGAGTGAGGATGATATATATGAATGTGAATGAAGTGTAGTCTTGTACAGTCTCTGGTCGACCATTCCTGAGACGTGTGGTTAATTAAAGTCCAATTACCAAGGAATACCGGTAACCACAATCTAGTATTCAAATCCATATTAAAGTACTGCCTTTACTGGGATTTGAACCTTACAACTCTTGACTTCAAAATCAGCTAATTCGCAATGACGAGTTTAATCACTAGAACAACCCGATGGGTTTGTATAACGGATATGAGTGACGGATTCCCAACAATTAAGGTGAAATTAGTAGAAGGGGACTAAAAGAAACCCTTTTAATAAAGATAGTAGGAATGATTAACATTCGTCCTTTGTAATACTGCCCGCTGGCACAGCTGAACAGATGGTGTTCAGATGGTGAGAAGAGCTACCGAACCCAAAGCAGGAATGCATAGGAATGAAAGAGCTCGGTCCATCGTTCTCAAGCTCAATTGGGGTCTGGTAGTGTAGGTAAAGAAGATAGGAATATAAATATTTCGGGGAAGACCAGTTGATAATCATTTCTACGATATTTCAGCCTGCAAGAGAGTGTTTCGATAGAGTTCTAAGCGAGGAGTTATTATGCGACATTGAAGCGATTGTATTCTACGAAGAGGTCAGTGAAGGAGTGAATTTCTAGTGCAGGATCGACACAGTTAAGGTGACGTCACGAGTAATTCCAGTATACGAAAATAAAAAATGGTTACTGCTAAACCATAAGTGAAAGAGATAATGTACTAAATTTCATTCATAAACTGTTAGGGTATTTTATTTGTGAATAGCAAAGGTGAAAAAACTTTATACTTGTCTTATTACTGTTGTTAGTACAAGACTAGTGGTTAAAAGTGTTAACACTAGCAGTAATGCTAATGTCATTTGTCAATGGGATTGAATTACATTTAACTACCTGTAAATAAATCCTGACAATTAATTTAAATTCTATCTTGAATGTAATCACTGTTTATTATTATTATTGAAATTCATTACTGTTAGTATTACTATTGTGGTTGTGATTACTATTATTATTGTTTGTTGTTGTTGTCATTATTATTCGTATTATTATTGTGAGTTCTTTATTATTGATTTTTCTTGTTTTATTTATGTTCTTGAAGTAATAAATTATAATTATATAAACATTTTAAATTGTCAATCTCAATTTCCTGATTGAGCCGCGAACACGTGACAATATATATCTACATCCTTTCCTAAGGTAATCGTGCATCCTAGGTATTTGAAAGCAGTAACCGGCTCCAAAATGGAATCTTTTGTCACAATTTTAGATCTCGCCGGCCATTTTCCTGGAAGTGCAATATTTTTTTTTTTTGTAGCTTATATCCGTAGATCATAATCGTGGCATATTTTATCCAAATGAAAGATGGAGTATTGTTTGTTGTTTTCTATTTCCTGAATAAGGATTTGGCCATCCGCAAATAGAAGTATGTTTATCGAACACTATTGTCCCAAGTTTATCTCAACATTTACTTTTTCTCTCCACTGTTTTACCTCTTCGTTTATATAAAAATTGAACAAAGATGAAGAAATTACAACCTTGTCTTAAGACAAGGTTTAGGAGTTTGGATTCTATTGTTGATGCTTCATATAAACTTTTAGTAACTTCTATTAAATGGTATGGCACCCCTGTATGTCTTAAAAATTTTTTCCTTTTTTTTTGTTCTCGATGAGTCGGAGGAGCCCCATTTACAAAGTGTCAGCCCAACAGTGTCAAGTGTCGGATTCCTCAAGATGTTATCACTCACTGGTTCCACAAAATATTATTAGAGTGTGTATGTGTGCCTACCCCCTACCAACTAAACCTATCTCACCAATCTCCCTCCCCCCCAGGGCCGGACCCGCAATTAAGCCTAACTCAGCCTCGGGAGGTGCCTTTGAGTTTAGGGGATCAAGAGTCTCCGTGCATCATCACTGTCGTCTATCCACACAAGCGCTGACAAACGACAGTTCCGCAGGGGGCTGTCTTTCATTCTCTCGCTCTCCAGTCCAGTTCTTTTGCCTTTCCACACAAGGACTCCTCACATATCTCTGTCTCACGATTTTCGATGTCCCTCACATGGCTCCTCATGTATTCTAGAGTCCTCAAGTGGTCTTGTGTTACACCGAAGGTGCGGTTTGTTTACACGCCACGCACTAGGCCATCTTATCTTGCGCACTAGGCCATCTCCTTGCAATCTTTTTTTAAGTGGTTACTCCTCCACAATTGAAACAAGCCTTTGAACGATCCAGGCTCATATAAGCACTCACCATATGCCCCTTCTCCAATCATCTATAACAAATCAAGTCCTCTCTGAGAAATACCGGGCATGTTAGCCATCCTGCCCTTATTCACCAAAATTCTGGACCAACGTGACGTTTTGAGTCTGGCCATAAGCAGGCCGCAGATAGGTAACTTTGGTCGCCAGAAAGTCATCTAGTTGGATAACTTCTTTCAAAGCCTGCAAGATTTCGTCCCTGGATACCTCTCCATCCAAGTTTTTTACATGCACCACCACTGGTCTTACCATCTTTCAGGCGCCTTTGGGTTTAGAAGATCAGGAGTCCCCGTGCATCATCATCGCCACCCATCCGAGCAAGCTCGGACAAATGACAACTCAGCAGGAGGCTATCCGTCACCTCGTCCCCCTCCGAGCTGGTTCTTCGGTTCTTCACCACACTATTGTGGACTTTGTCTGTGGTCCATCTTCTTCTTTCTTCATCTGTTACTATCATTCACCCATTTATTCTTCATCCTTCTCCACACCACACTTTTTTTTAATGTATGTGTGGGTATTCGTGTATGCGTATATGCGTGTATTCACGTCAATGGTTCAGGAGTCTCCGAACGTCCTCATCGCCGCCCATTCCCGCAAGTAGGGACGCGCGGCAACTCAGCAGGAGGCTTTCCCTCCCCCTTGACTCCGCCGTTCGATCCGTGAAGACTCCAATATCGCAATCCTCTTACTACACCTCAGCAACCAGTTAGCAAACAGGCCCCCTCTCCTGGCTTTAGTAGCCTTCCCGCTCATGACCTGCATCGCAAATCCGTCCACAGCCCTTCGGCACTCGTAACTGCTCAGGATGTAAGGGACAACTTCTTCAGGATTGAGTCCGGCCAGCTCAGCCATAGCTCTCTGCTGTCGCCATTCCGGGCAATAACATAGAGTATGCTCAGCAGTATCATCTTCCTCACAGTACATGCACGTTCCAGCAGCTCTCTTGCTAATTCCGTGAAGGTAAGACTCGAAACAGCTATGCCCAGTGAACAGCTATGTAATGCAGTGGTTCACTTCTCCAAACCGCCCAGTGCACCACGCATTTAGTTCAGGAACCAGCCTCTTTGTCCATTCTGATACCCCTGTTGTACGCCATCTGTCCGCCCAATTCATCATAGTGACCTCTTTCGCTTCCTTCTTGCCCAAGCCATCAAAAACTGCAGCCCGCTCTATCACCTGCAGATCAACAGCAGGAACCGCCGCCAGCACACAAGGCGCCTCATAGCAAACTGTCCTATACCCTTGTATTATCCCCAGCAAAGTTCTTCGGTGCATCGTCTTTAGTCTCGCTCTGTTCCGCTGGACATCGACAGCAGCCCTCCATACTGGTGCAGAATACAGTATAGCCGAGATGATGGTCGACATGATAAGCCAGCTCTTCGATGATTTCGGCACCATCTGAGAAGCCATAATAATGTTGAGTGACTTCATGGTCTTCTCGGCTCTGCTACAGCACTCGAATATGTGTTCTGTGAAGTGACAGATTTTATCAATTGTCACTCCCAGATATCTTACCTTAGCTCTCTCGGTCAACGGGTGCAGAGCAACCCGCAAGTCAATAGCACCAAGCCTTCTTCTTCCAGACAGTCTAATGTACTCACATTTGTCTGAAGCAAGTGATTTTTTTTTTGTTGTTTATCATGGGCAAAACACGTCTCCATGTTATCATCGCCCGGAAGCAAGTGATAAACCATGCTCAGTTAACCAATTTCGAATCATCTCCAAGGAGGCGTTTCCCGTGCCCTCCAACTCCTGCTCGGTCTTGCCTTCAATCATAACAGTCAAGTCATCCGTGTAGGCTATGGCCTCAGCACCGGGCGGCAACTGATGCCTAAGCAAGTCATCAAAAACAATGACCCAAAGCAGTGGTCCCAAGATGGATTCCTGCGGTACATCACCAAATACCTGAAAAGACGTCTTAGAATCTGCAAAAATATATCCCTACGTATAGAATTAAGAATCATAAATGCTATAAAATCCATAAATAAAAAAAACTATAAAATAAAATCTGTAAATAAAATGAAATCTAATCTATAAAAAAACTTATAAATGCTAAAATATATATCCTAAATGAGTTTCCAAATTACATTCCCATCTTTTCTCTAATAGTTGCTGAACCGTATAAACATTATCCGTGCTGAACCTTCCAGGTCTAAAGCTGCACTGTATTTCCGAAATCCTAGTTTTCGGTTGTATTTTTTAATATTCTATTTATAACTTTGCCACAAATCCTATATCCAATGTTCAATATATTTATTCCTCGATAGTATCCTCATTCCAGGGTTCGCTCTGAGGTCATATAAATTTACGAAATAAAAAAAATCCCTCCGGTTGATCGGATATTCGACAGAGTTTTCAATTATTTTTACAAAATTTAACGCTATTCACGGAAACCGATCATATATAACATTTATTCGGATCCCTATAACTACAACTGAATAGTTAAAATTCTGAGCATTAGTTCCTTAAATGTTTTATTTTATTACCCCTAATATTTCATCATAACTGTTAAATATTATTACTTCTTTGAACACCAGGGTCTCATCGGATCCAGGATAACAGTAACATATTTTCCGAATGGAGATTTATCCGTTATTTTTCCGGTTACATTTCAATATTTTATCAAGTTTATATTTCCGTGCTTTAATTATTCCGTTCTTTATTTTTTTTATTTTGTTTTACTTTTTTTTGTTTAACCTCCAGAACCACCGTTAAGGTATATCTTCAGAGGATGAGATGAATGAATTGTAGCGTATGTGAAAAATGCCATGCCTGACCGGGATTCGAACCTGAGACCTCCGGATGAAAGGTCGAGACGTTACTACTCAGCCACGTAAGCCGGCCCGTTCTTTATTGAACTGTGAGCTGTACAGAAGGTTTTAGAGACTTACATGATGTCAAGACGTACCGAAGGAATGTAAACGGCCAGTGTAGACAAAACAAACGTTTTTTCTACAGTTTCTCTGCCGTATGTGGACCTTTACAGATGTCCATAGCAGTAAGATATTTAATTAAATAATTATTCTATCTCGCCTATGAATAAATACGCATGCATATTATCATAGAACCTACTCATTGAGGTATCGTAGTCCATGTTAATCCTACATATTGTTGTTACTGTAGATATAAAATATTACATGAAATTCAATTATCTGTAATTTACGGGAAACGTAATATTTTATCGGAATTTATTATACGTATCGTAATACACATTATAACAATTCTTGGACGTACGTTGAATACATCAAGTTAAATAACCTCCGACAAACGATTAAATATTCAGTTACTCACGCCTTTCAATACTGTACTTTTCTTAACGAACCCGAGAAGTTTCTTATCTCCTTACATAAAACCCCTTCGCCATAGACGGTTTACTAATTGTAATCGACAAAAACTTAAATCTTCATTTAAATTATAACAGATTACAGAATACTTACAAAGTACGCTTTCCTTTCGGAATGTCTTTCGCATTCAATACGTGAAACAAAAAGATTACGCGCTCAGAAAATGTCTCGTCAAGGTGTTTTTGGATGACAAGGGAAACGAATGCGGTACGTTAACGAAACCTAAGCGGTCGCGAACAGCGTTTAACTTGCCGTACTGAGAATATTCGTTGAGAAATATTTTTTTGCCTTCAAACAAAAATTGAATTTGTTTTCTTATTTATTAAATAAATTCTAATATCAAGTAAACCTGTCTGAACGGTTCTAAAAGTTAAAAATTTATGTATACATTTCGCCTTCGTTTATATGAAGCTATTGAAAGAAATAATGCGTTGAAAGAACTAACAATAACAACTGGAATAATAATTAAACAAACGATAATTATGAAACACTGTAAAATGAGTATTTCTACCTGCATTTATAACATAAATAAATGTCGACTAAAAATACTTGTCAATAATTCATATTTTGCTATCAAGTGTTAGTTTTGGTAGTGATTCTATTTTATCAACAAAATGCGAAGTATTATTTTTCCTAAGTATTGTTCATTTACTTATTAATTGTTATTAATTTATCCCTTTGTTTTAAATATAATTTCTAAGCGTCTACTACTGACGATTGTTTAATAATCGAAACGACCATTTAATTCTTTTTAAATGGTTTTTAACCGTTTTCTAGGTTATACATTTATTTTAATAACCGATTAGCATAAATATGACTTCCTTTAAACATATTTACAAATAAACTGATATATACGAGGTGTGATAAAAAAATACGGTGAATGAATTTTTATAGCGGCAATTACTTTCGCTGCATCTATTTCAATTAGTATGTCTCACACCCTCATGTATTGAGACAGGCAGTGATAAGTTTGAACACGTTCCGGCTTGTCAGTCTGCTTCTGTAGCCGCTACAGTGAGGTCGTGTTTGCAGTGTCTGTTGTGAAACATGGATCTTGAACAACGCATTAACATTAAGTTTTGTTTCAAGTTGAAAAAAAGTGACTTCATAGCCAAAATTGATACTGGGAATGAAAGTTGGGTCTATGGCTATGACCCTAAGACAAAAATTCTGAGTTATCAATGGAAAACCAGTAACTCATCTCGCCCTAAAAAGGCCCGTCAATCAAAGTCGAACATCAAAGTCATAGTCATTGATTTTTTTCGATTGTGAGGGCATAGTGCGATCAGAGTTCGTTCAAGTGGAACAACTGTAAATTCCGGATTTTACAAGGAGTTACTGGAACGTTTGCGAAACGATGTGCGAAGAAAGAGACCTAAAAAATGGCCAAGGCTTTCTTCTTCATCATGACAACGCGTCGTGCCACAAGTCGCTTTTGATTTGCGAGTTTTTGGCCGCTAAAAGTCTTCCTGTCTGTCCACATCCGCCTTACTCACCAGATTTTGCACCATGCGACTTCTGGCGCTTCACGAAAATAAAAAATGTGCCAAAAGGGAAACGTTTTGACACTATTCCTGACATTGAGAAGGCCACGACAGAGCAGCTGAAAGCCATTCCAAAAGAAACCTTCCAGAAATGCTTCCACTCGTGGATTCAACGTTGGGATAAGTGTATTGCTAGCCCAGGACAGTACTTTGAAGGAGATTAATTCATATTTAAGGTAACGTTTTTACTTTGTTTTATATAATATAATTCACTGTATCTTTTGATCCCACCTCTTATATATAAAGCATATGCTAACAGAGTATTGCATTTTTTCTTTTTAATCAACATGTCCCACTTATGAATGCAGAAACGTTGTGAAAATTGTCAACAAGTGGGGCTGTAGTTTTATACCGAACAGTTATTCTGAGTTCTCGTAAAACGTTATTCGATCATTTATTTCAGTCAGAAATGGAGGCAAGTAAGTTTTCATCATTATTATGAGAACAATGGACAGCAATATTGTAAACCTTAAACTAAACCCGTGTATCTTTGCCGGTAAGTATGAAACTCAGTTACACGCTTCATAATAATGTTAAAATTCCTATTGTGGTCTTAGTTAATTCCCTAACCGCTAACTGTGTAAAACGTAAATGATTTCATTTCATTACACAATTTTTTTTTTTTTAAAGAAAACTAAAGAAATTAACCATCATTTCACGACTTTTTAACCGTTTTAAAATTTACATCGATCCGAAACGGCAAAAAACTTTTAAAAATCTGCTCTATTTATTTCGTAATATTTTATCATTTTTTCTTTATTCTTGACCGATTTGGGCGTTTTTAGGCTAGTAATATTTCGGTTATCGGTAATTTTGAATTTCAGCTATTCAGTAAAGAATGATTATTTAAAGAAAAGGAAAAAATTGGTAAGTTAGTCTTCAAAATCCGAGTAACAAAATGTATAAAACATTGAAAAACTACAGTCATTATGTCGCCGATAAATTGATATTTGTTTTAAAAAAATTCGATGAAGTATTCGCGATATATAGAAGGTGATTTACATTTACTCTCGGTAGACTAAAACGACTAGCAAACTCGTTATCTTATGCGAAATAGTTTTACGAGTAAGATGAAGTCTGTAGCGTTTTAGTTATTATACGATCATTACAGTACTTTCTCCTCTCCTAGGAAGTTGTTTTAAAGACTTCAAGACACGAATAAATAATCTATGGTACGATCTAAGTTTACAAATAATGTGCATCCACACGTATGTATTTGCGTCATGTTCCCGATTAAAATAATAATACGATTCGTTTAATTTGCAGCTAAATATATAGGAATTAATAAAAGTTCCACCTTTTTCGTCGATTTACTGTACAATTTTTCTAACTAAAACGACTTATTTTGTTATTCTGCAAATTATATGTGTGAATATAATATTCGTTATTCTGGAATTGAATTATGAACTTCATATTTCACTGCACCTTGTGTGAATTTTTGACTGATCGAAGGAAAGTCCTGTATTAACTCAACCTTTACGTCGACAATCATCAATCACCAATATCCGATATCCCCTGGAACCAGTGCTTACTATACTGCTAACACCCTAAAATTATTTTAGGCAATGCCTACTCCAGTTTCTTTATAGAAATTATTTTATTAACTTAAATCCAAAATAAACTAGGGTACTATTCATAACATTACTAGTAGTTACATATTTGTCAGTAAATCGATTGCTTTTCAGGAAATCCGATAAGTTTTTGTACTTATTTCGATAAGTATTTATTATTTTAGTTTCCCGTATTTTTTGCCGTATCGTTTATCGTAAGAAGATAGATGAAAATTTACCAAACAGATACACTTGTGGACTGACTTTTAAAAACTTATTAACTTAATTATGCAGCGAACGGTTATTCTAACGTTCACAGAAATCTTTATACTTGGAAAATGAATAAATATGCCCAGTCAGTAAAAAACAAATGATCCTATTTTAGCCCACCGGGCTGGTCTAGTGGTTAACGCGACATCGCAAATCAGCTGAAGTCGAGAGTTGTAAGGTTCAAATCCTAGTAAAGGTTTTTTAC
Source organism: Zanna intricata (assembly GCA_010016005.3). NCBI lineage: Eukaryota > Metazoa > Arthropoda > Insecta > Hemiptera > Fulgoridae > Zanna > Zanna intricata. Next base: position 15,121 of record JAAAKQ030486527.1, read on the forward strand.
TTTTATATGGATTTGAATACTAGATCGTGGGCACCGGTGTTCTTGGGTGGTCGGGTTTTAATTAACCACACTTCTCAGAAGCGGTCAACCTGAGATTGTATAAGACTACACTTCATTCACATTCAATACATATCATCCTCATTCACCCTCTGAAGTAATACCTTACGGTGGTTCCGGAGGCTAAACAGAAAAAGAGAGAGAATGGAGAGAAACAAGAGAGAGAGAAAAAAAGAAATGATCCTTTCTTATATGCAATACGTGAAGTCGAGCCGATTTGAACGTAGTTATCAAGCACGGTTGTATGTCAACAACGCGTGCAATAAGAGCCTGTTCAGGTATAAATCCCATGCATTGATTCGATTCTCGGAATATTTATCCTTAACGATGTTTCACACGTGTTTTTTTCTATGTAATTTAAAAATATTAACAACGGAAAGCAGTTACTTGCATTTATTTATAAACATTTATAGTTTATAGTGTTTAAACAGTATTACAAGTAAGTATTACATTAATAATTAGGAATTTTGTTATTCTTAAATATCACTTATAGAATTGTTTATCCATAAACACTGAACCTATTTATCTAGTTTGTTAAGAATAACCTTATTTAATGAATCTTTTTGTTTTTTTTTTTAAATTAATAATTACGTAAATTACTTCATCTCTATTTTTATCTTCTATTTCACTCATCACGTACGAACGGCTAAACTTATTTCATCAAGACTTTAATGATTAATTATACTGAGATTAATTGAAGAAAAAAGACCAAAAAAAAGAAAAATTTCCATCTATATAAAAGGGTTAAAATGCAAATAATGGCTAATTAAAAAAAAAATCAGAAATCACATTCGCTCAAATGCATTTTCAATACAACAGACGCTTGTGTTCGAAGTAAAACATTTTCATTTTGTTTTAACTCTTATTTACGTTAAAAATAAGAACTGTAGTTATTTCATTTTACATATTACCGATAAAATGACTTATTTTACGGTAAACCATTCATTCAACTCGAACAGTCCGTTTACTTCCGGTAATTTAATTATTCATTTGATATTTTTTCCAAAAAAATAAACTTATACGCATAAAATATCAAGCAGAATAGGTGAGTCAGATAAGGCGATGCAATAGACCTACAGGTACAAGGAGTAAAGCCTCCTGTCGGCGCCGGCGGTGGCAAATAAGGGAGCAAGAGCGGAGCTCCTATTATTAATTTATTTTACTGGCCTTCCTACAAGACCAGCGTTTGATGAAATAGAATAACGAATACAGTTCGTTATTAAATTCATACGGTTTCGGGTAAATATTTTTGAAACGAACCAAGCGAACGATTTAGTCTTTTTAATTTACCGTGTATTTTAATGTTTTAAGATTTTTTTTTAATTTTTCTATATCCGAATGAGGAAAGAAGTAATGAACATCTTAGAAGATGGCTTTTTGAGTAATGACTTTCGTAAGCGAATAGTGTATTACTGCTACTACTACAGCGACTAAAATGTTGTTCCATGCATCGAAAAAACTCTTTATTTTATGTTATTTTTAGTACATATTTTTTTTTTTTTTAGTATGTAAAAATCTCAAATCGTTCGAGCTACGGGAGATAAGTCCGTGATAATCCGGCCGTCTAAGCGAATCGCATTTGTTTAATTGTTTTTCTGATGGAATAACTTTCAAACGTATTTCAATGAAACCGTGCATGATTTTTCCTTAAATCTTGCAAAGAGATTATTCGGTATAAAATATTTCCCGAGAATTTTAACCGTAAAATTATTGTAAATTATTAACTCTACCTTTAATCGATTTTAGTTTTCTTTTCTTAAAAAAAATTTAGTAAATGAGGTTTAAAAAAAATTAAACGGTCTGCGAATAAATTTTGTAATAAAGAAACCCGGGTGTTCTGTGTTATATCGTATCCCGGAATGTTATTTACATATGGTTATGTAAATGTAAATAGTTTACGTTTACAAATAATAAATAAGCTAACGATAAATAATTTAATTTACATTTGTAAATTTTATTCTATAACGATCTAGTTAATATGCAGACGTAATTAACAGTTCAACAGGATTTCAAAAGGGTTTATAAAGATCGCAATTTTATATACGCCATCCTTCACTGCGGCAAATGAGCCGAACAAATTTCTCACCGGGTACTTAAACCGAAGTTTATCTTCGGGTAGGTTATGACTGGCCTTCGGATTGTTATACCTTAGAATAGATACCTTAGAAAAGAATCAATAGCTTTAATATCAGTTGAAAGCGAGGCGAAGGAGCATCGGCTTAATCACTGATCGAATACTTTCTATGAAAATTTACCTCACTATTTTGCTAAGTTTTCATCTGCTAGTACGGATGTATTTCTGTAGAAAATGTTTATCAATTTTTTGGGGAAATAACAAGACATAAAACACCAGTTTAAAACGTATGAAAAGATGTAGTGCTTATGAATGTGATAGTCAAGTTAAAAATGTTTGCAAAATTCTGTATTACAGAAGTTATTTTTTCTAAACCATATAAGAATATATATATATATATTTAAAATGTTAATTTTTTTCTTTTTATAAAATTGAATGTTTTAAAATAATGTAAATTCTTAATCTCAGGATTTTGATATGGATTTCTCATCGTTTAGTATTAAAACAGTTTTGCAAAAAAATAGTTAAAATTACGAAGTGAAATTTCTCTGAAACAGTCCGTAGATTTTGTTGAAATTTTAATCTTTCCATTTTTATGTAGAACGCTAAAATTTTTAAATATCTTTCTTTCTCATTAATATACAAAGGAAAATATAGTAAAAACTCAAAACTTTGATTCCCCGTTTTTCTCGATGTTTGGGAGATCCCCGAACATCGAGACTCCAATAATGCAAAAAAAGAACTAAAGCAATTTTATTCATCGATCTATTTTATCCTTAATATATCTGGAACGGGTAAATGTATAAACGTGAATTTTTAATGGTATATGTATACGATATGATAATTCTCTTTAAATTTTATGACGATCGAGGGGATTAAACTTATCTTGAGTTGAGCATTTTAGAGAGAATAAAAATCATAACTATTATTTCGAATCGGCTACAATTTGGAGAAAGGTTTTCCGGGAACTTACATTACCTATCCTACCAGATAAAAGTGATAATTCAGTTTCAAAAATATTTTTTTTTTTTTTTTACTTTTAAAGTAGATATACACTTAAAAAATGGGTCTATTTAAAATCTATTTAAAAAATAAATTGTTTTACAAAATGGTCACAATTTGAGGTTTTTGTGAAAGTCAAATCAAGTAATAAGTTAAAAAAAAAATTAATGAAGAGTTTTGGTTACATGCAGTTAAGAAAATTTACAACCAAGCTGTCAGTTTTTACCAAATTATTTGAAAATAATCAAGTTTTTCAATTATTTGCACGAGTTTCACATTATTTGCTCCTATTAGTAGGAGAAAAATTATACGGATGTAATTCAAGATTTTTGCTATAAAGTGTTTACAGATGCTAAAAAAGACAATTTTTTTTTTTACCGTCGGACGCAAATAAAGATCAAACTATTATCGCTTGTATTTTATTAACTGATGTATTTTTATTAAAATTAAGACAAATAGTTATCCATTATATTCCCGCAATAGTAACATAATGCGCATTCAACAAAAGATGTAGTGCTGTCTTTGTGCTATTTTAATAATGTAGTAGAGGTGGTTAACGGTTCGCAGAATTGTTGTGACCGATAGTTATGATGACGAATGTGAAACTATGAATGTGCGTGTATACGTGCTTCTTCATACAGAATAATAATATAGTAGTAGCCTCTTTTATAAGATGATGTACATGTACATGCATATGTATTATGATATTTTATTTATGTTCTTATTTTAAAACCGAGAATGTTTCTTAAATTCTACATATACTGGTCGCACTTTCTTTTTCTGCATGTTATACAGATATAAATACTCAGCAATTTAATTTGGCAGATAAAGGAGTATTGTTATATAACAACAATAAGTAATGAATAATGTAATAATAAAAAAAAAGAAAAGAAACATAAGGGAGAAATCGAAAACTGATAATTGGGGGAAGAAAAGTTCTAACAAAAGGGATCTGTTACATGACGACTTATTTTTACGGGTCCGAATGTTTTTTAATTCCCAGTTTATAAACCAACAAAGGCAAAGTCATATTAGCCTTTAAATTTGAATTATGCTAAATGAATTTTATTACCCGTATTAAAAAGTAATACGAGTAGATTTCAAGTGTATTATTTTTTACCTTTAAGAAAGTAATTAAATCCATAACATTTTCCCCTTAAAACACCGGAATACCTCTACGCAGTTAGATCTTTTATACCGAGAGGCAAATGATAATTATATGAAATAACATAGTAATGAGAGATTCATGTGAAAAGTAAATAAAATCTTTCCAAAAAATAAAAATAAAATTTAAACTCGTTAGTTGATAAATATTAAATATTTTTTACACGTATTAAATATTATAAATACTTACTCAAATTTTGAGAATGCAAGTAACATTCAATATTAGATATTTGCCCGTATTAGATATTTGGCTGGTCTAGTAGTTAACGCGCGACATTGCAAATCAGCTGATTTCGAAGTCGAAAATTCTAAGGTTCAAGTCCTAGTAAAGATAAAAATGTTTATACGGATTTGAATACTAGATCGTGGATACCGGTGTTCTTTGGTGGTCGGGTTTCAATTAACCATACTTCTCAGGAGCGGTCGACCTGAGATCGTACAAGAGATCGTTAATACATATCATCCTCATTCATTCTCTGAAGTAATACCTTAGGTAGTTCCGGAGCCTAAACAGAAAAACAGAGAGAGAGAGAGTATTAGATATTTAGGTGTGCATTAAAATAGACGATTCTCAAGAACAGAAAATGTAGGTTTATATATTATTTAAATTACTATTAAAAAAAAGTAATATCTTTTTTTTTTATAAAATGAAGACCTTTAATTTAATTTTGAATAAATTAGTAGAAATATCTTTGATCGTTAAATAACTTTATAAAAATAAAAACCGAAGCTTAATAACGCATTTTTCATTGACCAAAATAATATCCTATGTAATGTGTAAATAGTTAAGAGCCGTTTTCATTACGTATAGGTGTTTTTATCGAGATTAATAGATGTAAAAATTGTTATATTTTAGAAATAGATTACTATTTTTATTTTTTTTTATTAGAAAACTTAGCAGCATATTTGTAAATATAAACGCACTGAGATATTACAATTTTTAATTTAATAAAAATCGGTCGGGATTATTCATAATTATCATCACACCAAACAAAGATCCGTCAGTCAATATTATGTCAAATACTCGCACAACATATTAAGAGCCATCAAAAGCATTTAAATTTTTACTTTATTAAATAATTGTTATTTTAAAATGTATTTTCTGTATTTTTTATTTGTATTTATAACTTTTATATAAATGTAAAGTTAACTTTGAAAGAGTTTTCAAGCTCTACTTCGACGTAATAAAAACGAATATCTATCTACCTACGAGTATAAGAAAAAAATAAATTTTTTTAAACATTTTCAGGTTGATTTTTGTGTTAACTATTTGTTTATAACTTTTCTGAATTTACATCAACCGACTTCGTGAAAATAGCTAAATAATGTATGTATGTGAGCGCGCGTGTGGCTCTGTGAATTAGCTTAACTAGGTGTGGACATACTTTGTATTACTATTTTTGTAACCATGATTGCTTGACACGGGAATAAGCAATTATTTATATATATATATATATATATTTACGAAGGTCATTCAGTAATTAAAGAAACAGATTGCTTTGGAGCTAAAAAGGTTTCATTTAATCAATATGACATTTTCTCATGTTTAAAAATAATATCCATTACTTTTCGTGTCCCATCTCTGAATCTGATTATTTATGCTTGCTGCAAAGAAATTTTTATCTTGATGTCGGAAATTAGGAAATTTTCTTTGACGTCGTTGTCGCCATGTGACTTCTTACCATGTAGTCCGTCCTTGAGTGAACCAAACAAACGAAGATCCGATGTGGCCAAGCGAGGACTATACAGGGAATCATGTGGTACTTCCTGATGCGATTTGTCGATGATTTCTCAAATTACTTGAGCTGTGTTAGGCGAGGCGTTATCGTGAAACAGAATTATGCCTTTGCGCTAAGATCCAGGGCGTTTTTTCAACACTGCTGGCTTCAATTTGTCCGTGGGAATGTCACAGTACAATGCGCTATTTTTTATTGGCCGATATAGAAAATCCACAAAAACCGGGTCTTTTGCTTTCAGAAAGATTGTCATATTATTTTTCCTGCTGACGATCGGATTCGGAATTTTTTTTATTCTCGTTCATAATGATGAATCCATGTCTTATGGTATTTTAGAATACTTTGCAAAAAAAACAACACTTCCTGCTGATACCGTTGTTTCAGCTGTTCGCAGATGCGAAGTCTTGTCTCCTTACGGTGATCTATGGATTCTCTTGAAAACCATCTTGCATTTTTTTTACAGAACGTGAGCTTTTTGGTGATAACGTCATGAACTGTACTGATACTTTATGTAATTTTTGAGATATCTGTAATCCGTCCATAATTCTTGGATTAGATAGTCTGTGTTAATTCAAGCGCTCGAGTTCAGATTTTAGCCCACCGGGCTGGTCTAGTGGTTAACGCGACATCGCAAATCAGCTGATTTTGAAGTCGAGAGTTCTAAGGTTCAA
>JAAAKQ030486549.1:2652-12794 GCA_010016005.3 Zanna intricata
TTTATACAGTAGTGTATTTTTCGTACACGCTTATGCAGTTGAGTGAGTTGAAACTTGACACTTGTATGTAGGGTCTCGTTAATCGAACTATGTAGTGGGTTGTTCTTTGAAAGTAAGCGCAAAGAAAGTGGATGGAAATAATGTTGACATTGGAAAAAAAGTCTGTCTTCTTGCACCGAACTGCGCAATAGATTCTATTTCTGCTGTGTTATTCGTGGTGTTGGACTTCATTATTTTTTTACTGCTTTATTATAGATGTTTCTTAGTTGTATTGTATATGACTTTTAATGGGTTTTGATGGAAGTTCTTTTTCACTTCATTATTTTGATCCTATTAACTGAAAGTTCCTGAATGAATGGATCCGATTGTAAATAATGTGAATGGGTGTAAATAATTTAAATAGTGTAAATGGGTGAGAATAAATTCATTCTACCCAAATGACAACAAATTGTTTTTAAAAAGCCTTTTTATTAATTTCTTTTACTATTTTCAAAATAGTATTAAAATTTACAAAAGTAATACTTAAAAGTTTATTTATAATAAGTGCGGGAAATATACACCATTATTTTCAATGCATGCATCAATGCCTTCTTTTTACAATGTATGCACCTTTTTTCTGTATAGTATTAGTCTTATTATAGTCCTCAATATTTTGTTTAAGTTCATCAAGTGTATGGGGGTCGTTTGAGTACACATATCTTTCAAAAACCACACAAATAAAATTGGGAGGACTTAGGTCCGATGAATGAGAAGCCCATAGACGACGAGAAATTACCCGGTCATCGAAAAAATGGTGAAGAAATTGTATACTACTGATAGCATGTGTGCAGTTGCTCGTTTTTGTAGCCAGCAATCCCGCTCATCAGCATGTAGCAAAGCTATAAATTGCATGATTATTTCTCGAAACCGTTCAACTGTGATAGTCTCCGAAAAAAAAGATACCAACAATTCTCCGATTAGATATACCACACCTCACCACAATATTTTGCGAATGTATTTGCTGTTAATGGAACACATGCGGGTTCTCCGAAGACCATATTCTGTAATTTTGACTGTTAAAACATCCGATAAAATTAAACCTAGCTTCATCGCTGAAAATTACCTTGTCTAGAACAGATATATCATTTCGAATGAAACTTCTAAACCACCTGCAATAGTGCATTCGTTTCTTCTTATCTGGTTTTTGGAGCTGATGACTTACATTAATTTGATATGGATGTAATTTTAGAACTTTAGTAATACTTTCATAAGATAGCTAAATCTGGTTAGAACGTTTTTGAAGATACTTTTTCGGAGAACGAAGACGGGTGTTTCATTTACCGATTGTAGACTATCCTCAGTTAAAACAATTGGCGGCCGGTACGCTTACGGTCATGCCCACGTTTACTTATGAGATACACTACCTGTATCCCGTTGAAGATTAAATAAAAAAATATAATGGATTTGTTGGGACCATTTTTGGAAAAAATATTTTAAAATCTTCTTGACACTTTGTGTATGATTTTGATTTGCAGTAACTCACAACAATAAAAACGCGTTGTTCTTGCATAAAAGATATTACTGCTGGGACTAATGAAACTGCACGGTGCCACGCCCACTGTTGCCTTTAGGAGTGATCTAGCCGTGCTGCCATTTGCTATTCTGTGTATTATAACAAAAACTTACCCTAATTAAAATATCTTTTATTAATTTATTTGTCATCCTACATAGCAGATTGAGGTTTCTTTTCCTTCACCCCCCCCACGGGCCAGACATTCAATGCAGTATAGCACAACCCGGGGGTGGACTTGTCCACTCTAATGGGTCTCCCCGTTCAACGGCAGTATATCCGGCAAGACAGGTCAGCCCACCGGTTTGGATCTTTTCGTTACCTGCGTCTAACGTCCAAGACGGAGAGGCCAGAGTCAACATAGTTAACCCCACCCTTCATCCCGGAGGCTGGGACTCCTTCTTTATGCCTACCTCAAAGATGGTCCTTCTGTAAGGGAGGCCACACTGTTACTCGGTTTTTGTGTCTAGTCGGGTGTACTGTTGGGGAGGAGGAGTCTTCGTGCTTCCTCACGGAAAAATTTCTGCTGCGGGACTTTAAAATCACTCTCTAAAATTTGTGACAAGTAATTTTTTATAAACCATATTTAGTTGGAGTAGTTTAAACTTCTTTATTTTTCTTTTTACATTATGGCAAATTTTGGCAAATAATTATTTGGAATTAAAACAAATTCATAATATTTCATGTAATCAACATTTTTTCAAATATAATTTTTCATTGTTTAATTATATATACTATACATATTATTAACTTATTTTTGAGCAACATCAAATAGAATAACACAACTTTCTTCAACAGTTTAATATTAGCTTTTTCATCCTCAGTTCAGTAGTTCTCTATCATTTATAATCACGCTATTTACGAATTAAAGTATAATCTTTGTACATCTGAGTTCTCATTAAACTGGATCCTGACCGCATTTTTATTCAGATTTTGTTCACTGTTGATAATCGACGAATATTCAACGTTTGGAAATGTATTTAGACTTGGAACAATGCATACCCTTTCTGTCTGCAGAAACCTGGAACAGATAAATTCAACTCCTGCAGGTGAATATACAGTCTTTAACTAAAAGGTCAGGACAACGAATTCTTCTTATCAGAAAAATATGTATGCACGTTTTTAGCCGCTCCTATTGAAAATTTAAGAAAACATGACCTTCTGACATGACCTGAGACATATATAATAATCCGGCATTTTCTTCGACATTACAATGGGAGTTTATGGGATTCTGCAAGTATGCTGAATATTGGGCTTCGAAATGCTCCTACGATCAGTCAAATACAGTTATTGTGTACGCAGTTTTATGAATCGTTAATTTTTCTTTCGCAGAATCGTAAAATATTGATCCGTAATCTAACTTTGACAATTTTATGCTTTTATAGGTGTTGCGAATATCGCGTTTGCTCGCATTCCGGTAATATACTTTTGATGATATTAATTTTTCATAAATATTCAGCCATAATATGTTTAACATGGCTTGTCCAATCTCAAATTTTTATCAAAAATTACACCTAGGATTTTAATTTTATGTTTTCTTTTTACGTCATCCTCATCAAAGTATAATTTGACATCTTTCTAACCTAAATTTTGTTGTCTTGAAAACGAATAAATTTTTATTTTGTAACTGATGATTTAAAGCCACCACTAAGCACACACTTTTGTAACAAGTGTAATGAATTCTATATTGTCTCCGTAGTAGCAATAATCTTCTGACCCCTGTAGGTGGTGGTGAGAGTATCGACAAAGTGACATTTTTTTCACTAACTGACAGAGCATTGATAACAGCATCCAGAAGGAGCATTGAATTTCTGAGGGGATATTAAGAATGTATCCCTGAGGCATTCCATTATTTATCTCGATTACGTCGTTAATTACTGCATATACTGTAACAGGAATTTTTGTATGCTTAGAAAATTTGCTACAAAGTTTAATATGGTACCGTTAACTCCACTTGGAGCGAAATTAGTAGTATTAATCTCCTTACAAACTATTTTATAGGCTTTAGAGATATCTAAGGTAATTGCAAGAAGTTGTTCTTTAGAGGTTAATGTTTAACAGATATCATTCTGTATAGATAGCAGGTATCCATTGTAGATCATTTCCCAAAATTTGTATTGATACGAGAAGACAAGTTTACATTCTTCTAGATGCCATTTTAATATTTTATTTATTATTTTCTCCATGACTTTACAAAGAGGGCATGTTAAAGCAGTTGGATTGTAGCTCTCTGCTGTAGTATAATCATGGTAAGGCTTTGCTACAGGAATAAAAATAGCTTTCCTCCAGTTATCTGAAAATGTACTTTTAGGTAAAATTATTGAATAGGTTAAAGGTACTGAAGACCTTCTCTTGGTAATGTTGAATGAACATATATAGGATTCCATCACTTTGTCTTTGAACGACGATTTTTATAATTCTCAAATGAGGCCTCATCCTGATGTCGTTTATATTTCTTGGGTCAGAATAGGAGGTTTCACAGCAGGAAAGAAAATACCAGAGCTCTCTTACAACATCTAGATTTCTGGTATATTTTCAAGATTATGCAAAAATCGCTACAATTCTAAAAAAAACGGGGAAAATCCCTTGGACGCAGGGAGCTATGATCCTGTTTCGCTAACTTTCGCATAAGGAAAAACTTTAGAACTATAATAAATTGTCGATCATGTGGGTACTTGAAACAGAAGATTTGATTTCACAACATCAGACGGGGTATCGAAAATTTCATTCTACCACGGACCAGATGATTAATATTGAAAATGAAATATTAAACAGTTTATTGACTAATAAATGCTGCTTTATCATGTTTTTTTATTTGTAAATAACTTTTTATATGACTTGGTGACACAGCATCTTAAAATAGTTACAGTATTGGGGAATAAGAGAAAAACTTCCATGAATCATTAAATATTATTTGGAGGAAAGACTCTTTTGAGTAAGAATTATAAACGAATTTCTGTCGCTGAGGAAGTTGGAATATGATATACTTTAAGGATTGCTTTCCAGCGGAATCTTGTTCAGAATCTCAGTGAAAACGTTTATTACCGTTATACTATCCGACAGTGGAAAAAGTTTTCTTGATGTGCGATTTTCTAGGTCAGCAGTAAAACTGCAACAGTTAATTACAAGTTACAGATGACTATTAACAAGCTATTCGAATTAGTAAATGGGTGAATTCTGGTTCTCAAACTGAGAGAAAATTTTGTGTGCATTTCAGTTGGAAAAGAATAGCTTACGAAGCTCAGATTTAAGAAAGGATAATAGTATTATTAAATACAAAGAAACAGTTTGTTTCTTAGAGCTCACTTTAGACAAATAACTTTTGTAGAGGGCAACTAGTATTGTTAAGATTTTGAGACTTTCCAATCAAACTAGAATAGTTTCCCGATCAATAGCGTATAGCTCTGGCAAAAGTCTCACCTAAAAAAACTCGAGGTTGCCTGAAATTCAGGATCAGGATTGCTACAGTGGGCTTCTGCACAAGCCCGATTGACAGGATTTTATCAGAAGATGAAGTTAATTAGCTGAGTTACAGAAGGAAAATTGTATTAATAAAATAAGTCACTTGATTTCTCCAAGACAAATAAACATCGTTTCCTATTATAAACATACTTCGCTGAACAGTGTCGGAAAAAAAAATTTAAGATCTACTGGGATAAGAAGATTGGAAATCTGTGCGAACCTAGATATTATTTACCTGAACTATGCTTCAAGAAAGGAGCTCTAACCTGGATAATCCCAACAGTGGATGGTTTGCCAGTGGCATAGAAGATTGCAGGAGGTGTTACAGCGAGGAAAGAGTGCCTCTCGACTCTGAGTCTTAAAGTGCAATGATTGCACTTTCAGTTTCATAGAAACCTGTTCTCTAATGTTCTTTGTTCATGATTTCTTTACAGCAATTAAGAATCTCAAAGACAGCGATTCTAAAAACTGGATTTATATGACCTGGTTAAAACTATTTAGGTTCTGTAACACCATAAGGTAAAAATTAGGTATAAGCATTACGTAAAAAGTCCCGTAAGGGCATTGGGTTCTTAAACCTCTAGAGATTTAAACATGAAATAAAGTAATAGATTTGACGAAGCTACAAAGAGTGTTATAATTTTTTTTTGTTGAAAATTTAATGTCTTTAAAGATCGAAATCTTGCTAATAAATAATAGAAAATAAAGCCTAAATCGAAGATGCTAATTTGAGTTAAACATTACAGACTTTTGCAACAAAAATCTATAATGATTAAAAGACTAGAAATTCGAGAAATGATTTTATTTTTAAATGCAAATATTATTAATTTATTTAATTTTTATTTAATGATTAAATGAAAAATTACGTAAATTTGACCTACAATCCAAAATATAAAATTAAATCATTTTTTTTTTAAAATAAATGTAATGTGAAGAATTTTCAATTAATGAAACAAAAATTTGTTTTTGACATTGTTTTTATTAACAAGTATATAAATTGAAAAATGAAGTATTCAAACATAGAATAATTTTAAAATATAAGCAATTAGAAGTATTAATGGTGGATATTTCCCTGTATTTTAAACAGTTTATCAGCAATTGGAACTTTAATAATAGAATAAATATGATTATACCAGAAACTATATTACAACTAAATTATATCAATAATGTAAAAAATTTTGTTTGTTTGTTTGTGAAATGGCTTAAATATATTTTGTTAAATATAAACGGAATATGTTATGGTAAATGTAATGTTATAAAATATTAAATCAAATAATAAAAATAAAATTTGTTATTTGTTTTAAAATCAACACTCGATTAACGAAACAATTTTTTCTTAATCTAATCTTATTTCTATCAAAGGGGACTTTAAATCGCTACATTTATTTCTAATTATTTTAAATATCTATCTGAAAAATGATTTGAAAATCTTGAACATAATGAAATAATTTTTGATGTTAATCATCAATCAGCAGTTTAATTTTTATCAGTGGTTTGAATTATATAAAACGTTATTAACTTTATATGTTGAAATGTATAAAATATTGACAAACTACAGTTTAAAAAAGTGTTATAAGTTTGTTTTATTTTATTTTTATTTATTATTTTTTTTATTTTTATGCCGTTTGTAACCGCATTGTAAAAACTGTATAAAATTTTTAAAAAAATGCTGTACATACTTAAAAAATAATTCCCCGGTAAATTTTTCTGCATCCACTTTAACACTGATTTTGAAGACAAGTTTACTTCTAATTTTAAATATAACAGTTCTAGCAAACTAATTAATCATGTATTATGATAAGATGTTGGTTCAAATTTTGTTCCAATTTTATTGAAGTCAATTGAACTTACAAAGCATATAAATTGATTGATAGTATTATTATTTTATTTTTGTTAATATTTTTTTTGGCCCCCTCTGGGTCGGACTTCCAAATAAGTATGGCACAACCCACAGGGGAGGAAATCACTGTAGTGGGATTCTACAGTGGGAAACAGGATCAGATCATGTTTCTCAATCTTTATTAATTCTCAAGCAAATTTGGGCTACTTTGATCTCTTTGGGATCAGGGACTACTTTTTTTTTTGCTGTAACTTGGATTATAATTTTTTTTTCTGAAAATTTAGTAGAATACCATAATACCATATTATTAAAAAATGAAATCAGAGAATATTAATATTTTTCTTAAAAATTATTTTTATATAAACTGATAATTTTATTAAAAATTTAAATTGTTGGAATATAAAATAAATTGTAGATGCAATTAATCATTTCAATAATAGTAATACTATTTATTTTGGTTCAAAGTATTTTATCAATTAACTAATGATAAAAAGTGTTTTACAAATTTTAGAAATTAATGAAAATAATTATGATGGTTTGAGAGTTTAAATGTAAGATAGAAAATATTCGATAAGTTATAGAATTTTATAATGAAATTTACCTATGCTAGAAATATAATTTTTATAGTTCTATATTTTGCGGAAAAAACTATCGATTTTTATTTGGTCAAATTTCTTTTATTTCTGTTTATTTTTTTTTTAACTTTATTATTTTTATATAAACTTAATTTATTATTTTTATTTCTGTGTAAAATAAATTAAAAAAATATATATATATATATAGAAAACATAAACCGGAAGTGATCAACAACAGTCAAAATACAGAGGAACAGTCCAGAATATCAAGATGTTTCGAGACTGTTCAAAGAGAAAACAATTGGAACCGAGCACTAGATTAGAAGAACTGAAAAAACACAGTCATATAGGATGAGAAAATACTGAGAATAGAAGAGGGGAAGAAGTAAACAGATACTTAGCGTGGTCCATAGCAAACCGTAAAGAATAAAAAAGGTTTTAGAGGTTTTACGGTGGGTTACCATCATCGCGCTTTCTAAAACCAAAATAACTTCAAAACAAAAATATCTGCTTCCATTTTTACACTCTTTTCTTCAATAAACAAAAATTACTGTTCCAGTTATCTATCCTTAGTTCCATCCAAAATTTCTCTAAAATCAACGTTTTTCACTCATTTATCTCCATGCTCTGGAGAAAATCTCACTTCCACTCCATTCCATGCGTCTACTCTTGATAACGCATCATACAACTGACATGCCCAAAAACTTTTCTTCTCAAATCAATACCAACCAATTCAAAAGTTTGCTCTTGATGCTTATTAATCGTCATAGAAAAGGTAATTGCACAGGAAACTGAAGTTTCTTCAATGAAAACCATTGTGTTGTCTCATCAATCAAAGTTATTCTTGGAATTCAAAATGTTTATCCTTGCTTATCTCCACTAAAAATTTTGCGTTTTAAAACATTATTCTCAATTCTTCTAACAGTAAGTCTCCTTTGATTGCATAAACCATTTTTTATGATCAAATTTCATTAACACATGACAATCGAATTCTTTTTTAACTTTAAAACGTGTTGAGGCAAACCAGCTGGAAAGGGAAAAATTTTTATTTTTAAAAATAAAAAAGAGTAAGTAAAATTTGAGTCTTAACATAAATAATCGATTTTATGAAGAAAAACAATCACATAAATAAAACATACATTATTAATATATATTAATAACGCACATACAAATATCCTTCAGAAGGGTAGGATAGATATTAAAATTATTGAAAAGTCAGATTTTAAATTTATGTATCAAACATTTATTTGTTTAATTGTGATGAAATTGAATAAATTAAAAATTATACAAAATTGACTTTTCATAGTTTTCATTGATATTTTTCGTTTTTTAAATTTTTATGTCACTTTTTAATGTTTCCTCCATAGGCTGAGTGATCACATTGAAATTATTTTTTATTTATTTTGAGATAATAAAAATTTCTTAATTTTTTTTTTATTTGTTCACATTTCCTGGGGAAGATCGCTGATGAATTTTTAAGTAAAAATGCTTTCGTTCTCTCTTTCACTATCTCTTTATACATCTCTGTATTTTGAGTGTGTGTGTGTTTTTCTTACTAAATTAATTCTAGCCTACTAAAGGTTGGCTAGCAGTTTAATACACTATGGGTTTATTTACACAAAGGTTCATTTACAATACTGACAAAATTCCTGTTTTATTTAAATGTTTGGATTGGATTTTAAATATATTACCATTTTAATCAGTGCATGATGATGTGAAAAGTATTCCTCTGGTACACACTCAATTATTATTTAATGAAAAGATTAAATTCAAATGCAATTATTATTTTTAAAAAACCGATTAAATTGACTCCACTTTTGTAAAGTCAGTTTTATTGTTAAAAAAAAAAAAGTGAATGGTTATTACTTAAATTTGTTTTTGTTAACCGATAGGTGATTAAAAAAGTAACTTTTCGAATAAATATACGAATGAAAGACTAAAGGATACGTACATTTCAATCGATTTATGGTTAGATTTGCATATAAATCATACGTAAATAGTTTGATTTATACAGATTTTATTTATACAATTTTTAATGCCTGTGAAAAGATAAGGATTCATTCTGCAGGCCTGGTAAAAAAAGTCGTTTATTCGTCGAGAAGATATTACACTATTTAAATATTTCCATCTAAATTATTTGGATATTTTACTCTTTTGCATAGTACGAAATCCATGTAATAATTTATTGTTATACGATACTAGTTTTACATTTTATAATATGTAATATATTGACTGTACTCTGCTTTATTAAAAAAAAAATTAAAATTACAACTTAAAACAAAGTATCCTCTTAAATTAATATTTCTACCATACGTCTATATAAGAAAGGATATTAGATGAGTCGGTGGTATATAATCATGAAGAAACAGCTATTGATTTAAAAAAATCCCTATCATAATGAACATGAATCACATGACAGTGTAAAATTTCACGATTTTCTAAACAGTTTCGTGTACAGTTACTATGAAGTCTCGACATAAAAAAGCATAGCAGCATGATTTAGCAAATGAAAAAATTATCTACTTCGGAGTTTGTGCAGTTAATAAAATATAAAGCAGTAAATTAATGTAAGGCATTCAAGAAATGGTTTAACTTTTTTTAACTCCAAATATTTAAAATCAGTTTACGATTCTTACAAGAATTTTTATGTAAAATATATACTTAGATTTATCTTTTTAAAAATTAAAAAAAAATAACTAGAATACAATTTTTTTTT
>JAAAKQ030486560.1:0-13065 GCA_010016005.3 Zanna intricata
GTGTGGTTAATTGAAACCCAACCACCAAAAAACACCGGTATCCACGATCTAGTATTCAAATCCGTATAAAAGTAACTGTGTAATAATTGAAAACCTTTATATATTTACATAGTAACATTTATAATCATACATTTAATAAATAAAAATGGTAATCATATGAAGTAATGGCGACAGATATTTACCCAGTATTATTGTTCCAGACATTATCCCGTCCAGGGCATGGCATTTTTTCATAAAATGTCAATTTCCACCGGGCTAATGTTCATAGCTTGATGCTTTTCTTTCACAAAGAAAAAAATTAATAGTAAATAGAAACTGTGCAGAAAAAATAATTTTAAAGTTGTTAATTGATAATAATTTAAACGCATGTTAAACAAACAAGCATGTACAAAATTCAATTTTATTTAATTACTATTATTAGATATTAATAGTGAATTTTACTGATTAAAAAAAAAATTCAAGTATAGATAGAAAAATTGTGAAAAAAAATTAATAACGTGTTTCTCGGCCTACAGGTTAAAATATTAATTAAATAAGAATAAAGTAAAATGTAATTTTTGTTGTGACTGCGGTAGATCAGTATATATATATATATATACATACATATACTAAAAAAGATTTAATAAACATTTAACATTTTAAAATAAAGCCTGCGCGTGCACACACACGCCAACTTATACGCATTATCATAGAAATTCAATAGCTGTAAATAAATAGTTTATTATTAATAAAATCTAATAATAATTACTTATTATTTCCTACGGTTTACTGTATTGAAAAATGTTGAAAAATTTGGTAAACATAGTACAAATAAGTAAAATTGTGTGTTTGTAGTTATTTCTCTGAGCGCTGGTTTGAACCTTACATTGCTATGTTTTACAAAACTTTGGTCTGGTTTAAGTCTAAAGTTATGGTGTATTTTAGTGCGGTTTCTCTCTTAGTAGAGTCATAACTTGGCTATGATTGTTTAACCAAACAAAAAGTTTTCAGGATAAAATTACTTTAGCCTAACCCCCACAATGTAGATTTTGATAACTGTTATCATCAGCCAATGACTTTGTATTAATATAAAGGATATTTTGATTTTTAAAAAAACTGTAAGAAATTATAGCTATTAATTATTTTAATTTTTCCAATGAAATTCATATACCTCTGATAACATTTTTATTTTGTGTAGAATCACTTAGAACTATTACGTTTTAAGACTATGAGATTATTGCACATTCCTACTCGTTACAGGTTTTTTTTTTTTTTTTTCTTTTTTTTTGACCGAAGTTTTATTTAAATTGTTGAATATTCATATTCTTCAAATCTATGGTGTTTTTTTTAAATTTTTTTATAGTCTTTTTGTGTAGAAAAATAAAAATCACTTTAAATTGCAGTAAAACTTATGGTAATTTGTATTTAATGATTTAACTAAGGTTTTTTACTAGTTTTTAATGAACTATACTGTATATTTAATATTACGTTTAATTGTATCTTATTGTCAGCTAGTATGAATCTTTTAAATTACCCAAACAATAAGTAGTTAACTTTTGCAATAATTAAAAAAAAATAATTTGGAAAAATGTTATTGCTGTATATATATATATATATATATATATATAAAACTTAAAACGTCTCGAATTTTTTGCATTTTATTATTATTTTTTTTTTTTTACAGCTGTACATTATGTTTGCATGTTATTTAGTTGCTACTGTTGGCCAATTGCCCTTAACATTCTGGCATGGGATAGCCATGGCACGTTTCTGGCACTATTAGTGAGCACACGTCTGGTCTGATGTAGGGCGTGTCTGGATCCTTTATTGCTGCCGTCTTTACTGCAGCCATACTTGGCGGTCTTGCTTATTTAAGTTTTGTTAATGTGTGGGAGTGTTTAATTCTTATTTTATTTAGTTTTCTTATTTTAAATTATTTTTTTATGCATTTTATAATTTCTTTGCAACATAAAAATGGAAAATTCATTCATTTGAAAAAAAAAATAATAATTTGACAGAATAGTACTAATATTTTTGTATTAATATTAATCATTATTAATAATTTTTAAAACTATTGTGTTTAACAAACTTGAGATTAACAAACTGTGGATATTTCTAATGAAGTAATTTATTTTATTTTTTAAGTTTACTTTAAAAAGAATTCAACATTAATTTAACAACAAAAAAAAACCAAAATTTAGGGGGATTAGTTTAAAGAAATTTGTATTTTCAATAAAGTATGATAACGTTCTATTTTTTATAAATTTTATCAGTTGTGAATATTTTAATTTCACAATTAAAGCAGATAAATAGATGCGGTATTTTTATGCCAAGACCACGGATCTTAATAATTAATTATGTAATAGAACTTATTAATATAGTTAGCTGTGTAATCTAGTAGTTTTCCTTCTAATGATCTTTTTGGGTCCCGCATAAAAAAAGAAAAGAAATATTCTAATTGTATTACCGTTAGCAGCAGATTTACTGTTGGCAAACTTCTTCATTTTGATCTTTTTCAATCTATATTAATTCCAGTAAGTTCTTACTTCATTTTCAGTTCCTATTGTTCATTTGTTTAAATATTTATTTTATAAACAAAGCGTTATTTTAGGTATTATTCATGTAAACATAAGAAAACCAATAGAAAATAATTATTGAAAACAAAACTGCCTTTAATAATTATTATGAATGTGCTTTGTATATTTTCTATATAGTGACTTTAATTAGACGAGGTTAGCGAGCGTAGGTTATGTTTAGGTTAAATAAAACTTTATTTTTTTATGAGGGTTTTTCGTAATCTATTTTTCTTAGAGATTGATATTGGATGATTTTTTTTTTAATCTCTATTTATGGTTTCGATCTTACTGTTGTTTATCTTATAAGTTCTGGTAGGGTCGAAACGAGATATATCGGCGAAGGTCCAATAAATTAATATTTCGGTTTTTCATCGTCATATTTGGTATGTTTCGATATTCACCGGAGAATATCAACATTTTCCAGTTATCGGTAGTTAACATATATATTAATGATTTTAGATTTTTTAGTATTTACAATTACATTGTGATATTATTATAGAATTAAAAATCTAAAATTGAAAGCGTTTAATTTAATTATTGACCCATTTATACATCTAATATAAAATTGGCGTGCTTTTATGAAAACAATATATTCGGCCTACTGAAGAAGACAAACCACTTCACTCCTCAGTTTTCCTAATAATATAGTTATGAAATTATTTTTATTCATGATAGTAATTTAACCCTTTTGTGGAGTGATTTATTTCTTATTATGTTTCTGCTAGGTGCATTCAAAAAGATCAGACGTAGGAACCTAATCGCTTATTTATTGTGTTCAATTTAAATTCATAAAACTTATTTTATTTGCATTAGAAATAGTATAATTATGCTTGTTAATGTTAAAAATTCTTTGTTAATAAATTGCGTACATTGTTTCCCTGAAATGATCTTGATAATAACCTGATTTTAAAATTTGATGTTACTAATTTAATGTAAATCCTTTTTACATCTACCCTAATAAAAAATTTAAAACAAAATAAGCTGTAAAATCGTTATAATAAAAAAAATTTCTGAAACTTTTTAAATTTATTTATATATTACTTAGTTTGCAATTTTGGGCTAATTTTTTTAAGATTCTTTATCCTTATTATTTGTAATATCTTTAATACTTTTCTTTTATTTAAAAACATGCACACTTACTTTTACGAGTAAATTCGTTAACTTTGAGTGCATTAACATATAAGCAACAAATTTTTATACCTTCTGTATTTTTTTTTAAGATGTTGCTTTTCCACCCCAGTTGATGTTGAAACTTCTTTATTCTGAACATTATAGATTTGTGTTAATTTCAATATAATCAGTTTTAAATATTAGTTTTTCTGAAGTATAAATTTTCTGTTTTTATCTTTCTCGCTTTTAATTTATTATAAACCCTGTATTTCTGCTGTAATATCATTAAATGTATGAATTTTTTCTAAAATTCTATTTCCTTCTCTTTTTTTTATTATTTACTTATAATTTTACAATAAGATTCTTTATAATCTTTTTCTAAAGTCAAACAGGAATAAAAGGTTATAAATTTTATTTTGTAATATAATTTTTAAAATTAAAAATCTATAAACTTGGAATGAAGTTGCTTCTTCTTTTCTTTTTTTTTTAACTGTTAAGAGAAATTGAAACCTTCAGCAAATTTTTCTTTGCAGGATCTAGTTTGATAGTTAAGGTACTCCTCTCTTTAATATTGTAAAGATTTATTTATGTGAAATTTTGAAAAGTAAAGTTTTAGGAACGGGACTTGCATTTTCATTATTTTTGGTAGATTTTAGACATTTTTTTTTTTTAAGAGAAATTTTGAATAATAGTTGAATAGAGTAACAATTCTTTCACTTACCCTTTATTAGATAACAAAAATAAGTGCTACTCTGAAATAAAGAAATTGTATTTAGTATTCTCTCATTTTTAAATTGGAATGGTTAATGAATGAACCAGAACAGATAATAAATGCATTTCTTTATTATTTTAAACTTACCATATAAGAATATTGTTTTTTTTTCTTTTGTGGACATAATATATTTGTTAAAGATGAATTTTTACTAAACCGATCGTCTATGAAACTCTTTACTTATATTTTATTGATTTTATCGTATTTTTAGGTGTGCAGAGTGTAAAATTAAATTGAAAATTTTATATGGCTATTAATTTTAATTTTTTAAATATTAATTTAACTGTTACTAAAAATAATTTTAAGTAGATTTATGTACAATATAAACTTTACATAATTTTTTTAAATGGTCTGAAAAATTATTTTTATTGATTTTATATATTTCCTGTTGGTTACTTTGTAGTTATAACTATAACTACATCCATCCATACTGATTTCTATTTTGTTAATTTAAAACGGCGGAATGGAGTTATTAATTTTATTGCTAATTAATTTAAACCGACCTGTTTTTTCTAATTTTTTGTTAACATTTAATAAAGTAAAATTTTATGTTTAAATTATATGTTATTGAAAACAATGCACTTCAAAATGTTCTTTTAGATATCTTATTTTATAATAGGAAAAAATATATATATTCCGTACCAGTTGTTTACGTATAATAACTTATTGATTATGCTAATCAGTTACATTCTGTCATCGTTACAAAAAGTAGAATTCTTAATATGGTATTCGGGTGAATATGAACGCACGTATCTGCTTATATTGCCTACTGGTGTGGTTTTTAGACGACGGTCACGGTCGGATCAGAAGAAATAATAAACGACAGGAGCCGGGATGGAATCTGGCCGCCCGACAGAATATATAGGTGATCAAGGCCTTAGAAAGATGTTTTCAAAACGGTCTATAGTTTGACGGTAGGGGGGGGGCGCTTGATGGTATCGTAACCATACAGTATTTTTGTAAGACATTTCTTTTTTCTGGGCAGCACCTTTGTATAGTCCCAACAAAAAACGTGGCCCGCGAGCACAAAGAAAGGTGAAAGATGAGCGACCAGGGGATCCCACCACCCTCCGTCACTGTGTTGCCGGTTCGAACTCCTCCCCGACACCGCGGGTCCCTCCTCATCACCGTCACCCTTGTCGAGTATTCTTCCTGTTCTTGAATTACGCGTCATCGTCGTCTGCGTGTTATCTCCCACTTGCGACTCCCCCTGCCTACCCGTACTCATCCTCCCTTTTCCTGATCATTGTTCGTACCTGAAAAGGTACTTACGGAATTATTAACAGTTTTTAGTTTTTTCTATTAAAAATAAAAAGAAAAAAATTAGAACACCCTTTCCTGTTTTTTTTTTCTTTTCTGCACATTTATAAGTTTATCGAACTACCTTCACCTTTTTTATTTTTTTTTCGAAATATATTATGCATAATTGATTTAAAATATTTATTTGTATTTTAAAGATGGAGAAATAACTTTGGTTTTTTACAGCAACAAATGTCCTTTTGATAATTACGTTGTTAAGCAAATACAGTTCTAGTGACATTTATCTGATAAAAAAAATCCTGTAACTCTGTTGTCTGGAATTTATTTTATTTTTAAATGTATGAGTTATTTATTATTAAAACTATTACCTTTACAATGTTTTGTGTTAAAATAATGTAAGATAATAATATTTATAATACAAAAAAATAATAAATCATATTTTTTGTCTATAAAACCTGGGTATGGGTAATTAATTTTTTCATCTGACTTTATTGACTTATACCTGATTTAGATGTTGGATATTAAATTTTATGAAATAAAATCTATTGAAATTTGATGATTTAGTTTATCATTATTTATTCTTTTATAAGAGAATGTTACTTAATTTTTAGATTTCATTTTTTTTTTTTTGTTATCATATTAGAAAATGAAAACTAAACCTATGAATGTGTAAGCAATATACTAATTAAATCTTAGTTTACTGAAAAATCTCAAGTTGTTTTTTAACTTCAGACATTTATTAAAAATTTCCTTATTGAAATTTGAAAGAGAAAAATATACCGGCAGTCAAGATATGAAGCAAAGAAAATAAAGGTGTTATTCTACATCGTACCAATAATTGATGATGAAGATTATAACACATTGACATACCATTAAGATCCAGAAAAATGTAAACATAACTTCATTTGTTTTTGAACTCGAATCGTTATAACTGGTGATTATATTTTAAACCATTAACCCACTTCTGAGTTACCGAATAAAGAACTAGTGAGTAATCTATAAAATTTTAAATAAAAATATTTTTGTTTATTTTAAAACTGCCTGTCACATAAAGATATGTAACGAATTAAAAAAATTGCATTTTTAAAAATTATTTTTATTTTGTGATTTCATAGCCGCACAAATTGACATTGACAGCCTAGGTATAATTCAATAGTTTGTTTTCTATTATAGTTTATGTAATCCTAACTATCAGATTAACTGGTAAAGCTCTATTAGAATTCGGTTAATAATTAACTAAATTTGTATTAAGTTCCTACAGCAATATTTTACATTTTTCTTAACTTTGCTATCCACCAATAAATGAATGGTTTTCATTATTTTGTCTATAATATACTCTTATATGATGTTTTAATTAGTTATTTAAATTAAAAGAATATATGTAATTATTAACAAAGAAAAAAAATCATTAATTTTCCCATAATTTATTAGTCGAGAAAACACTGTGCAGAAACGGCTCTATTTGAAGTTTATTTTCTGATTTCAATGATTCTTTTTTCTTTTGCTTTTGATAATAACTACGGTTGCCTTCAGATGGAATGAAATGATGTGCATGATGTGATGCTGTGGTGGTGGTTGCCTGGTTGCTGGTGAAATCCAGATGTTGGGGTCGGTAGCCTTACCTCTCATGTGTAAAATAGCTATCCATAGAAATAGCAGCAGCTTCGCGCCCCTATTCATTCTAAAAGGAAGAAAAGACCAGTCGAGGCATTTTTAGTAAAAATTTACAAAAGTACCACTACCTACGTTACCTTCCTACATTCTTAGTACCTACACCTATATCGATACGATAGTTCAGTCTCCGCAGGAATCTTTAATAAATTGACCTGTTTTTCTCCCTTTATCCCATGTTTTTCTGAATTTTACTTCAGTCTCTTTATAGTTGCCCGTAAATAGATAAACCGTATATTTCTATACTTTTCTGTTTATACTTATTACTAAAACTCCACCTGGGTTTTAAATGTGGTGAGAAGAAAGCATAACGCTTTAATACACAACTATACTATACAATTTACTATGTAACATACAATAGACTTATTGTTTGACCTTTGTGTTTTTTTATTGTTCCTTTATTCAATTGAAAATGAAAACTTTTATGTTTTAGGTTTTAAGATATTATAGGTTGTTATTGTAACGAACATGTATTTATTTAGCTTGTAAAGTAAGTTTCAGTTAAATGATACAACCCTGAAAGATCGCGGACAGTTTTAGCTTAAATTACTAAAATACTGTAAAATGATTTCTTTCACAGGATTATATAATTTTAAAGTATTTAAGCAATCCAAGAGTTCAGTAAATATTAATACTGGCTTTTTACATTCTCTTAATTTTTGTTGATTTTCCAGAAGATTCATTCAGGTATTTCAGATTCCTAGGTATTTATTATTTATCTCAAGCTTTTATTAGGCAGAAGAGATTAAATCTGCATGTTTCTATCGATACATAAAATAAATGTATTTATATTGCAAAATCAAGATTTTAAAAGTATTAGAACAGTATACAAATTATAAAGTAAACCTTTTTATAGATTTATAGACATCAACATCTAGAAGGTTCTACAGAATTCTATTCGTTCTACTCGACTGAATTTGGATTTAAATGTCATCGGGACTATCACCAACCTAACAACCGAGCTTGAACACTATGTATTCGATACTAATATCGGCCGTTCTCGATTATTTTTATGTCATCTCTTCCCACCACCACTATTAGAAATACTAGGTTTATCTTACTCCTACAGTATTTTTTTCTGGATAGTAAATCACATGTGTACCAAGTTTGGTTGAAATTGTTCCAGGAGTTCCAGAGTTATGCTAGAACATATACATACACGCATTTTTATATATTTAAATAGATTAATTTTTGTATTGTTATGATATTAATAATATATCGCATCGGTATTAAAAAAATTTTTTTTTATAACATAGTAATAAAATTAATTTTTGTGAATTTCAAGAATTTTATTTCCTTAAAGAAAAATATAGTAGTCGTTACAATCAGCGGAAATGCTATTTTTAAGATCTGATAAGGGTTCTTAAAAGACGGATAGAATAAGTAGTGAAATAATTTGACCGGTTTTTAAAAGTTGATGGTTTCGAATAAAACAGAAGATTATCGAGAAAGAGAGAGAGAGAGAACGATGATTCATATTCCTCTCTCTCATTGTGCGGTTGACCGCACAATGTGGATATCTAACAAGAGGATACCTCAAAAATTCTTCAATATAAACCAACTGGAAGAAGAGATGTTGGACATCCCAGAAAGAGATGAACAAGAATCCATACGTGATTTGTTAGTCTTTGAACCGGAACAGAGATACGCCTAAACCGTGGAAAGTTGATGATTATTTTTTTTTTATCCAAGACTTATAAATAAAAATTGTAAACACTAACGTGAATTAAAAATTCTTCACCATTAGATTAATTAAAATTATTCTGTTTTTTATTTATTTATGTTTTGAATTATATATCAGATAAAAAGATAGTGCTGAAAGTTAGTTATCTTCACATTCGCATCTGTATCACGTATCTTCTGTATCTGTATCTTACACCCATCACCAACAATAATAATTGTACGGATACAGATCGTTTTATCAGCCCGTATAATCTCTCATACTTATCTAATTATATTGTGCCTGATATCACCCCTATAATCAACACAAATCGTTTGCAACAGGATGATACAGATACATGTTACAATTATGAACGTGACGTATACGTATCTTTTGAAGAAATATATTTTGTATGTTGTACATATATTTCTATCACTGGAAATCGTTTCGTACCCGCTTACGATCTAATAATTTATCTTTCTTGTTCTTAAATTATTATTTAATTTGTCTTGATATTTCTTCTTCTTTTTTTTAATCTTGTTTACGTTGTTTCGTCTAAATTAATCATTGTAGTGTTAAGTTTCTTTTATTTCGCAATAACTTAAAGAATCTAAAAATTACGCTATAACATGTAGCTATTGTTATGCCCGAATTGAATTATGAATTATAGAAAAATTATTCTAGTTTTAAATCTTTAAAAGGGCCAAATTATTTAAGTTGTTAATTTTTGGAAAAATAGCTCGACTTACATAACGATTATATTAAAAAAAAAATTTTTGAATCTCTATTTTCAAGAGGCTGATAGATAAGTTCTTTTCTTTTAATTTTCTTATGCTTTTATGCTGGTAAATTGATTATGTTTTTTGTTACTTCTAAGTGTTATTTACCTCATACAAAAAAAGTTTAGCTGAAATTTGTATGCTTTTGACTATAAATTTTTTTTAAAAAATAAATGCTAGCAGAAATATGTGTTTGTACTTTACTAAAATTTATTCATTTTTTATTAAATACCTTTTAATTTTTATCACTTTATGTTTCGTTTTCATTTATCATTTCTTTCCACATAGTTTTGTAAATCATGTTATAATTTATGATTAATTCGAAAAGTTTTGATTTTTGTATCTACATTAAAAATACAAAATATTTTTGATTGTGGACGATTGGAAAAAAATCAATAAGGCACAAAAGTTTCATGTCGATTGATTTTTTGACGTCTTGTCAGAGTTTGAATGTTATTCGATGTAATTCTTGTAATGTGTGTTGATTTGTTCAATGATTTTGTTCACAATCTGCTGCTCTACTTTTTCTTTTTTTTTTTTAATCTCAACGTGTTGCATCTTTTATCATTATTATTGTATAAAAATTACAATTTTATTTTTTACATTTCTTTATTTTACAAATTAATCAAAATACTTTTTGTCATAGCGTTCAAACAACTCTTGGTTCTTCATTTGTATCAATGACATGGTTATTTCATAACTTATCAACTCTACCTTGTTTTCCCAGAGATCCAAATTTAAATGTAAATATCAATTACTTGTACTATTTTCTTTGCTGAAATCTACATTGCTTATTTGTAGATAATATTAAAATCTTAATTTCAAAGTTATTTTTAAAAAAAAACGGAAAAAAAATTATATTTTATTATATACCGTAAGCCTGATTCAATAAACTCATTTTAATTTTGTAATATAAATTTAAAAGATTATATTTAGTTGATAATTTTTCTCTAGCACTTTTTCGATTTACAAGAATATTCTTCTTTCTTTTTTTGCATATTAAGTGATGTCTTTCATCGTTTTTTTGTAATTTTATTTCTAGTATGAAATTCTTCAACAATTGATTTCTATGCATTATCTTTACATCGCATCCTTATTTATTTTTCTATCTAATTCATCCTCATCGTTTTTATTATATATATTTTACATGAATCTATAATGTACTGATTTTTTATAATATTATATGAATTGTAGCGCCGATGGTCTGGTTAAGTTAGAAATGGATTACTGCCATTTAGTCTAGTGGAAAACTGATTGAAGCAAAAAATTATTTATAACTGTAATAAAATAGCGTGATATTTTGTTTTGTTATCTCAATATCCTTTTAAGTATAAATAGTTATTTTTTTTTATTTAAAAAAAGTTAGCTGCTGTGTTTTATTAGATACGGACCCATAAATATAAAATTTTTACTAGAACGATTTTTGAACTCGATAAGCCTACATGCTGGTATGGTAGTGCCTTTGGCACAAAGTTTTATTATTGTATATTTTTCTATTTCGATTTTCCAGACGTAGAACTGTCATATATTTATCCTGTGTTGCAAATTCAGCCATGTTTATTGGCACAAACATCATATTATAATGGACTCTGAAAGCGTTTGGCACAAACACTTCGTTCGGCTGGAAGTTATCATTTCTGGCTGTATACTCGCTCTTGGTCGTCGCCAGTGTATTCAGATATCTGGCTACTTTCCATTCTCTATATACATCTGTCCTTCATAACTATATATTTATTTTTTTTTAATAATTAGTTTTATATTATTTGCGAATTTTATGACAATGTATACTGAATAACTTTTTATATTATATTAAGTTATTCATCATTGACATTCATGAAAGTAAATATTGAAGGTTTATATGTTTATAACCCTCACTTAATGAATATGTAATTGAAAAAAAAAAAAGAATTATAAATACATAACTACCGTATTAAAATGAATAGACCTACTGTTTCTTTTAGATCTGAAACTGGGTGTTTGGTTGTTTGTCATTAAATATTAATAAAAGTTTTTCATTTAAAAAAGCTGCACATAAGGATCTACAATAACTACAAAACGGCCGTTTGCTTGATATTTAAATTGTAAAATCATTGCATTTAAATCGTTAATTTTTTTGGCTGATCTCTTTTTACATCATTATTAAATTGAAAATGTTGTAAAAACATCAAAAAAAATAATATCGCTTTGTAATTTCTTAAAATGTAGTATTTTTATTACATTTTAATAACATTACATTTATTTAGTTTTATTACGTTTTTGTAATATTTTTATTAAAATAGTTTGTCAGAAACGTTAAACAAAAATTTTGACATTTCAAAGGTTTATGTAGCTATATTAAATGAATGACAAAAACAAATGAAGAAATATAAGGTATAAAAATACTGCTTAATAAAAACTGCCTTAAAATAAATTTAGGCGGAGAAATGATACGCAATACAATGGTTTCTGTGATAAAAGAGCAAGACTCTGAAACATCAATGGTCTTAAGAGAAATAAGAAAACCACGGTAACGTGTTGAAAGAAATATGTAAGAAAAGAGGAGAGAAATTGGAATGATATTCTCGTAGTACTTAGAAAGCCGATTCATAGAAAAAAAAAAAAAAAAAAAAAATATATATATATATATATATATATATAGTACAATGTAAAATTTGGCCAATTTCTTTGTGTTTTATATATGTATATACTAGCATCCCCGACATGTATTCGCCATGCTGTATGGTTACTTGTATTTCCAGTAGCGGTCGGTGTTTTCTTTTTATATCTTTATGTTTTAGTCAAGTAGCCGGACGCTGGTACACTATTCGCGTCGCACATACTGTAACAACGGCAATGGCCAATGGCTATATTGTTTGAGCCGCCGCGCGATACACCGTCACACCCTTTACAATTATAAAAATTAAAAATTAATAAAAAAAAAAAAAAAGCCGAAATAGTTTTTAGATATTAATCTGAAGAATATTTGGAAGCCCAAATCAAGTGAATATCTCGTATAATATAGTCGAAAATTGGGAAAATTTTTAATTGTTGTTCAGAATATTTTACTTTTCTTTACCCCTATCGAAAGAGGAATTTCGATAAATCTAAAAATTGTCTCTTAAGATATTCACATGAAGATTACAGAAATCAAGCTGATATCATCATTTGTTATTGAGAAATTCCAAAAATAATAAATTAATTGTTACTCCATTTTAATCCTTTAAACTTGGAATTTCAAAAAATCCTTTTTTAGCGTGCACTTAACACCGTAAGAAGAAC
>JAAAKQ030486571.1:5366-17874 GCA_010016005.3 Zanna intricata
TAGGACATAATATGCATGTGTTCTGAAATATTATAAAAATATTAAAGGTTCCAAGAAAAATTGCTGCAACTTCATTCTTAGAATGTAGTTGTTCCGTCATAAATGGGGAATGTCTTTAGTTAATAGAATCCTGAAAGTAAAAATTCCTTTGACAGGAAATAAGAATAATAATTCTTGAAGTTATTGTTCAAACAATGAATCATACTAGTACTCGTACTCTTAAAAGCATAATAACTCTAAAAGCATCTTATGGAATAATATTTTAATTGGAAGTAAAATGTCTTATAACAAAAATTTAATTTAGTGTAATCTTGTATATGATGATAATTTTCCTGGTTCTAAGAATTTCATTAAAAATTTAATATTAATTTTCCCTATAATAATCAAATCTGGTTAATGTGAAACTGAGAAAAAATATCTAAAATATTTTATGTATTTAAATTCTTTTCACCATTGTGTTAGATTTTGATAGAGTTTGCAATAAACCTGTCATACCAGTTGTGAAGTGATTTACAAACCAGTTTCTCATTGCAAAAAATTGTTATTTGATAAAATAGAACTTGAATCACATAAAATTAACAGGCATAGAATAGCAAGTGAAGAAGATGTAAAGGAATGTGTGTTATGATAAAAAAAATAGGAAAATGCTAACAGTTTATATTTGTGAGTCATTGTGTAATAGAACTAAAAAGTGTTCATTTAGTAGATTTTATTGATTTAGTACATCATAATAGAGGATGTATGGTGAAATCCTTTCAAAAGTAAATTTTGCCATTGAAAACCAGCAGTGTGCTCTCATTTGCTGCCACCACTTTTCATCTCGCTGATCACTTTGTGATTTAGCAAACCTTATGGGAACTATTTGATGCCTGTTTTATACTTAAGGTTTTACATTTAGTGACTTCCACATAATTATTAACTTTCCTGTTCAACTTATGAAAGGGATTTCAATGTAATTTGTTGAAAACTGGAATGATGAATGAGCTAAGAAATCTCAATCGATGAACTTTTGTGCATAAGGTATGAAAAGGTTATTCTCAGTATATAGAAAATTTAACTAGAAAGATTAAGTTCACACTGCAATATTAATCAACAGTTTATTGTATTTATTAAACACATTATAAATTTTCTTTATCTTAGTTTGGTATTTTATGACCATTCAGTAATATATAAGTGTAATTATACACTTCAGCCGTGCTGATTTTTGGATCATTCAATAGAATAAATGGAAATCTTGTCACACTATTTGGATTGTGAGTAATATCTCTTATCTTTGCAGTCAAGTCCAATACATTTTTAATTAATTAAAAATAATCTTGTTTTTTCTTTTCAGATTGGAAGTATAACGTTTGAAGATAAATCATTGTCAATGGCTAGTCATCCTTTCAAATCTTTAGTTGC
This sequence comes from Zanna intricata, assembly GCA_010016005.3. Taxonomy (NCBI): domain Eukaryota; kingdom Metazoa; phylum Arthropoda; class Insecta; order Hemiptera; family Fulgoridae; genus Zanna; species Zanna intricata. The sequence continues at coordinate 6,768 of JAAAKQ030486571.1, forward strand.
AGTTGGCCTGGTAAATGGTTCCATTACAATTGTTGGAATAAATAAATTTAAATTCACACCTAAAATTCTTGCCAATCTCTACTTGTGCAGTGATGAAATTGATCATATTTATTTTGAAAGAGATGGGCATTTATTTGTAGCCGCAGCTTGTAAAACTGGGAAAATATTCGTCTTAAAGGTATTTATATAATTTATTAATTATTATTAATATATTCACTAAACTAAAAAATAAAGGTGACATTCTCAATTTGGCTTATGTCTTATTTTTCTTTATGCAAATTCATTTCTTATTTTTCACTACACTAAGGAAAATCTGCAAAGAGTTAATTTAACTTAGATGGAGATAAAGTAATGAATTTAAGAAAAAAGGAAATGCCAGTTATTTTCTAATCTAAATAAAGCATTTGGCCGAGTGACTTGAAATCCTCTAATAAAAAATTAGAAAAAATAAATATAACAGATATAACCAGAGCTGGTTTACATCGTATATCATAGATAAGAAACGGTGAGTAGAGATATAGAAAAAACGAAAGGAATTGTTAGAGATAGAAAAGGAGTTCAAAATATTAAGCAACTTTCAGTAATTATTTCAAGTCTAGAAATATTTTATGCAGATGACGTAACACCGGTATAAACCATTGCTAACACAAAAATGTGAAGAATAGTTAAGTTTCATAAATGTATATTTAGATACTCAAAATATTCAGTATAATTTAACAATAAATGAAAATAAGTACATTTCTTTTAGTTGTAATATACTATACAGTAATGTAATTTTATAATTTTAATAAAAGTCATCCAAAATGAAGTTCTTAGGTTTATTGATTAAATATTGGCTCTCATGGAAGGGCTCCTGTATTGATAACATTTGCAAAAAAATAGACTTGATCATTTTTAATTCAGGAATAATATCTATGCTGGATGATGATCAATTGATGAAAGCAGTTTATTAACCAATTTATTTTAACATCTTAATTGATTATACATTGCTTATTCGCTGTTTATTTATAAAACAAACACTTTTAATTGAACAGTTTATAAAAGAAAATTTAGATAATTACAAATATATATGAAATAAATAGGCTTGGCAAAGTCCATAGAACAACACACTATTTTAATGTAAGGCATGTAATGCAGGGCAAAAGTACAAGGAAAAATATTATATGACAGACAATACTGATATCAGTAAGGAAGAATTTTATTAACGGAGCAATCAAAGAAGAAGAAACAAACAGGAATGATTTGTGGCTCCACCTGCAGTAAACTTGTGGAAAGAGATGTGACCAAAGATTCATTTTTGAAATTGATTTTTAGCAAAATAAGATAGAATCAATTATTGCAGGAAAGTTTATAATGATTTTAGATCTCAGAAATTTGTAATCGAGATGACATTCCTTTTTTAATCTTTTTAAAATGCTTTTCAGTAAAATAAAATGTTCTTGTATCTATTAGTGTACTAAAACTTTTATAACACAAACACTAAATCTTAGTTTATGCGCATTTCCCTCTTGGTTGTTGTTCATCACTATATCATAAGTCCACTTTCATCAAAAAGTAACCTTTTTTCTTTTTCTTACCCAAAATAAGTATTTTAAAGGTAAGAGCTGCACAGTTTTCCACAATTTAAAAACTATCTTAAAAACATTTCATGTGATTTTTTTTTTTTTTAAATTGAAAGAAAAAGTTTTTAGATTAAATATTTCTCATGCAATGTTGAATGAGAATAGAAAGGTTTACTCAAAGCTGGCAAAATACTTGATATTAGCCCCTGTTTTTTCAATTTTATTGAAAAAAATTTTATTTTCATTAAAGATTTGTTGTGTTTTTCTTTTTTCTTTCAGGGTTTCTATGGTGAAGACACTAAGGTTTTGCATTATTTAGAAATACAAGAAGTTATTTTACGTATAAAGTATTGTTATGATAGTAGCAGAAGCGATGAAAACTCTGTTACACCAGAAATAATTATTTTAATTCAGAATAATCCACACAATCCATTTGCAGGTAACGACTTACTATTTCTCACCATGTCGCTAAAAATTATACGTAAAATAACACTTGACTCAAACATTGTTGATTTTGAACCTCTTGGAAAAGGTCGTTTTAAGGTTGTTGTTCAAGGTTCGTCTCGATTATACAGTCTTAATTATAACTATGAGCGGGTATGTTTAACACTTGTTTAATTACATTTTTATTAATATTATTATGGTGAACTTTTGATTTTCAACAGCTAGATTTATTCGTTTATTAATTAGTTAATTTATTTTATTGGTTTTCTTATTTTACTATCAAGCAATTAGTTCACATACATACTTACAATCATACCTCAAAATACCTAGGGACATGTCTTTGAGTGTTGATCTACTTATTTCACCTTCCATTTTCCCTTATCTGCAATACCTTTTTCTGTAGATAGGGAACGGAAGTGGTTCAGTGACCCAATAATCTCAGCTGTATCACCCTTAACTTTGTCTACCAGAACAGCCAGTAACCAATTGGGTAGTCACATCTTTTGATGTAGCTCTGTGAGAATGGTAACTCTCCTTGAAATCTGAAGATACAGCATCAACTAGTGGTCATCATACATTCTAATATAATTTAACTGAGTTTGACATACAAATGTCCAACAATATATTTCATTTGTTGAAAGAAGGCAACCAGTTCATTCCTCATTTTTCCTAATAAGCTTGGTGGAGTATTTAATTTTTTTTTTTTTTGAACAGCCATCCAAAAAAAAAAATATTGTAATTATTGTCTTTTCATTAAATTCTGTATCACAATTCTGTTATAAGATCAAACAGACAGACTTCTACTTCTGATCAATTTTTTAATGGTCATAAATTTCATATATTAAAAAAAAACAAAATGCAATTTTTTATTCTGCATAATTCTTACAATATTTATTTATTTAATCGTATATAAAATACTTATTACACAAGAAAATATATTTTAAAAGCAAATTTCATCTATTGTTTTGAATTCCAAAACTTTTCTCTAAAAATTAACTTTGTGTTAAAAAAAAAAAGTTAAGGTAATAAAAGGTATTACTAACATGTTAATTAGTAAAATAGTTTAAAGATATTATCTGGTAATCAATATGTGGCATGTTCCACTTGCCACTACTTTTTTTACCCATCCCTATCACAAATACTGTCCTTTATCCTTTTGTAATTTCCAACTTTCATCTCATCAGATTTATCATCCTTCTTCTAGTCACTTCCTTTTTCCTTTAACTGAACAATCCAATTAAATTGAGAACAAAATTCTAATACAATACCTCTACCAAATGCCCTAAGGAATATTTAAAGAATCTACTGTGTAGTTTACCTTAATACTTTTTATTCTTCACTATAAAAGAACCATAAGATAGTTATAAGAGATCCATATTTTTCAATTGATTGCAGAAAAGATACAATTAATTTGATACAGTTATTCTTTTTAGTTTTAAGTAATAGCAGCTAATACAAATAGCTGTTTATGCACACTACAAATAGCAAAAAAATTATTTTTCCATGGTTTTAAGGATTTCAAACTTTTGCCAACAGTTAGTTCAGAACTGAAAAAGTTATTACTACTTATATAATCATACAAATAATATTTTTCTTTTCACAATATATATATATATATAGGTTTGTTTCTTTGTAAGGCTAATTTTTTTTTTAAACAAACTTGAAAATTTTTTAAGTAATAAATCATAAACAATATTCATTCCTAACTAGAAAGATTTAGTTAAAAGGTTGATTTATAATTAAAAAATATATATAAGATAAACCATATTTTGTAGTATCTGTATAAAATAATGTTTTAAATAAAAAAATAAAAATATTAAAAAAAAAGTTAATAGTATAAATAAATTTTTATGCAAAACATTTTAATTTATAGGAAGATATGTTTGTGTACTACATAGAATAAATATATTTTTAATCATGCTTGGTCAGTTTAGTGGATATACAATGGATAAATAAGCAACATATTTAAATTGTAATTTTATATTCATCAATGTGAATTTTATATAAATAAGAATTGTTTTATAAAAATTGATAAAAATTTTGAATATATGATAACTTTTCTTCTGGAAGATGTCTGATTATCAAATCTAATGCAAATCTAATGTGGGTAAGAATGATGAAAAGGACAGTTAGCAAGCCTAGCCATATGAGAATTTGATAGTATGAGGTCCAGATGATCTGATTCTGTTAACAACTCACCTGGTGTGGTAATCCACAGATGAAACGTGCATACTTGTTACATGAAGAGAGATAAAACTGCTTTAGGATCTTGAATCAAAAAGTTGATATCTTTTGGTGTACCATACAACTTAACCTTTAAATGTATTTTGCAGTAATATTACACATCAAGTACTACATTGCCGTAATATTACAAGTTCTGTCATGTCATCATATTCTGCATTCTTTCTCTTTTTCTGTTTAGCCTGCGGAACTACCATAAGATATTAATTTAGGGGATGAATGGGGATGATGTGAATGAAGTGTAGTCTTATACAATCTCGGTTCGACCACTCCTGAGAAGTGTGGTTAATTGAAACCCAACCACCAAAGAACACTGGTATCTACTATCTAGTATTATATTCTGCATTCTAGCACTGCAATTTGCACTAAAAGATATAAGACTAAATGTAGTATGGTTTAATTTTTTTTCTTCTGTAATTATTGTTATAAAATTATTAAGCAAATCTGAAAGAAAAAAATTTTTCTTATTTGTTCCATGTTTCACCTGATCAGCTGATCTGTAATTGACTTTCATACAAATTTGGTTTGTAGTTTATTATATTTCCATATATGAGCATATGCAATTTTCAACTGATATACGAAGTTCATGTTGTATAATGGTGTTGTTCAATTGTTGTGAATTGTTTTCTTGTTTAGTCTATGGTTTAAAAATAATTGATTTATTATAGGGCATTTATTATTAAAACTTTTAATGCAATTCGCCGTAATATTACGCATTTAAATTGACATAATATATTGAAATGTTTCTATTGATAACATGAATATAATGTGAAATACATGCAATTCAAAAACACAATCGGCTGTCAGTTAATAAAATAATCCATGCACTTAGGGGGATATTAATCTTCAACATAATTAACACGTTAAAGGATTTTAATTGACTAAGTCAAAACAAATATAATTAGCAAAAATATAAACTGTCCTTATGATCTTGAATAATAGTCATCCTATCATTACTCTCTTTCTCTGTTTAGCCTCTGAAACCACGTAAGGTATTACTTCAGAGGATGAATGAGGATGATATGTATGAATGTAAATAAAGTGTTGTCTTGTACAGTCTCAGGTCAACCATTCCTGAGATGTGAGGTTAATTGAAACAATCACTGAAGAACACTCGTACCCATGATCTAGCATTCAAATTCGTATAACAGTAACTGCCTTTACAAGGATTTGAACTTTAGAACTCTCAACCTTGAAATCAGCTGATTTACAATGACGATTTTAAATGCTAGACCAACCCGGTGGGTTCATCCTGTCAATCTGGTAATACAAAATCTCACAAACATCGGTGAATCCTATCTTTTCACACTGAAATGGAAATGGAAACTCACGGTTGAAATCTGATCTATTGAAATGAATTTGTAGTCTCATTTTTGTTAATGTTATCAACTAATGTTTTTTCATTGCCTAAATTTGTGAAGGGTATAATTTTGTTTATAACAATAACATTTTTATGAGGAATATCAAAATGATATTTGAGTTTCCCCAACTTTCCCCAATCGACTAAAGCTCAGGGAAAATATTAAACCAGACTTTTTTTAACCAGTTATTTTTAATAACATCCTCAAATCACTTAATATCTTTATTTTTTACAATAAGAAATTAGTTCCTTTATTACTTGCTAAAGTCCTCTTCACTGAAATCATTGTATCTTTGGGTCATTTTCTGTTTCAGATCCATTATGATGATTATTAAATTTTCTCAGTTATTTTAAAAAATTCATATTTTTTTAATAAATTTTTTTTTTGTATCAGATAGATTCTTACTTGTAATTGTGTTTAAAAATATAAGTATAAAAGATTCTGTTTTTGGCTGGTATGACATCTGTCACAAAAATATGAAAGAATAATGTATCTATGCACTAAACCATGAGGTAGAGGATTTGAACTGCTAATTATTTATTATGAAATAATATGCAGAAATATATTGAACAATTCTACATTTATCCTAAATTATTTTAATAAAAATTATAGCTTATCCAAATAAAATACAAAGTATGAGTATAAAGTACTTACAAATACAAAACATAGTGATGTATAATCCCAGGTACACAAACCCAATATAAAAAAATATATAAAAGAGTTAATCAATATTATTTATGTGAAATAGTAATAGCTGATGCAATCAATTTGTTCAGAATTTTTAATTTCTGTAATTATTTTAGTCTTAATTAATTTCTGCAATTATTTTTTGCAGGATGAGGTAGTTTCATTCACAGGCTATGTTAGCAGCCATGGAGTTAGAAAGTTTAACATAGCTGGTGATAAAAATCTATTTTATACATTTGGCTGGGCCGGTGTAGTTGTCCTTTATTCAGTTGCAACTGAAAATATGATTGGTAGAATTGTTGCTCTTCACTGTTTGAATCATGGTATTAAGGATGTAACTTTGAGTATTTCTGGTCGACATCTAGTTGTTATCGGCAGAGATTCAACTCTTGCTTGTTACAGAATATTGTAAGTATTTTTATCAAATAGTAATTTTTAAGTTATTTGACATTTCTGTGACTGAAATCCAAATTATCAAAAATTATAAAATCAGATATGTGGTCTTTATGAAAGAATCTCTTTTTATCACATGTAATGAAAATCTAACAATAAGAATAGTAATTTTCTCATATCTTCTTCAATTATGACTTTTCAATTGCTTTCTCTTGTACATTTGTTTGATATTTTCTACTATATTTTGATCGTGACTGATGAAAGCATTAGGTTAAAAAATATTCATTTTAAAGTCATCAATAACAATTTTTTTATTGGGGATGTTAGGAAAAAATCAATAAACATTTTCAGTAAGACTTTTTGTATTAAAAACATTTTAAACTTGAAAACATCTGCATGGGATTAATTTAAAAAATTATACTATTAATAGAGGTTTTTATAATTTATTAGTGAATTGAAAACTGCTAAATTCAAATAATTTTAAAATTTAAAAGTGTTGTAATGTAGTTGTAAGTGTTGTAATGTAAGGTGAAGTAGGTGTAATGTAGCTTGTCATAAGCCGGCCTACGTGGCTGAGTGGTAGCATCTCGGCCTTTCATCCGGAGGTCCCGGGTTCAAATCCCGGTCAGGTATGGCATTTTTCATACACGCTACACATCATTCATCTTCATCCTCTGATGTAATACTTAACTATGGTTCCGAAGGTTAAACAAAGAAAAAAAAATACTGTACTACAGTTAGTCAGTGTAATGGAGTTCTCTTTTAAATAAAAAATAAATAGTTTTAACAATTATACTTTTTTACTGTTAATATGTAGAAATAAATATTTGTTTGGATAATAAATTTTTTTTTACTTAGGATAGCAAATCTGTCTGGATTTTCTTTTTCAAAAAAAATTAAAATAAAAGTATATACAAAAATAAATTGCCAAGAAGAAAAAATTTAATAATTTGTATTATCACTATGTGTATATGTATTTTTTAAAATTATAACTTATTTTTAGGGGTTTACCTGAATATGCTGAAAATAATTTAAGATCCTTCTCCCAGGAAGACAGTGATGATGAGTTACTTGGCTTTCAAATGTTGAGCATCTTTCCAATGGGTATGTAAAGAAAATGTTAAAATAGGTATGTTAAAAAAAATTTTGAACACACACATTCATGCACGCACACATGCGTTCTAATTTTGCTTAGGTTATTAGCCGCTCTCCATTTCCAGAGCACAGTTGAAAAGTAGAGGGTCCATCATCTTAGTACAGTCCTGTTTTCATCTCAATTGGTTCCAAAAGTTCACCTTTGAATTTCACTTTTTCTTGGTGTATGCAAGGGTCAGTTTTGTCATGTTTATTAATTTGTGATATAGTCAGAGATGTCCTAAAATTTTCAGTAGGGATTTTCTGTGTCAATCATATATATGTTTTCTTGAAGTCTACAAATATTATCAACATAGCTGTTTCTTTCTCTGTGGTAATCCATTATTAGCTTGAGACTTATGAACTGGTGTAGACAGCTCCTCCAGGGTCTGAAACCTCCCTATTATTTTCCTACTTCTTTCTCAAGTTGTAAACTGATTCTGTTGAGGATTTATTTTTGAAGGAATTTTGTATGTATTGCCTAGAAGTGAGGTTCCCCTGTAGTTAGATCTGATTCTTAGGGGAAGACACCCTTAATGTGGCAGTTCGGTCATCATGCACCCCTTGTTACATAGCTCTTATGGGCTTCATCTTCAAAACCTCAGCAAAGGCATCTCTCAGTCTTGGTGTTGCCCTAGTCAGGATGCTACTGATGCAAATGCCACATGTGACATTCCCCTCAGTGTACTACTATCATTAATAACTCTCAAGAAAAGAAAACAAAACACATCTAAAGTAAATCCCAAACAAGACTCGATAACAAAAATAAGGAACTGAAATCTACTATCTACTCAAGAGGTAAAGAGTGGAGTTTTAACACGCAATAACAAAGAATACGAGAATAAAAAATCATGAATACAAAACTACAACATAAATGAAACACAACAACAAAAGTCCATGGCACCTTAACTACACCACCACAGCAATCCTTTCTTTTATGAAGTTCTAAGTAATTTATGAAGTTCTCCACTATGAACATTTGGCCTGGTTTCACCAATTAACACAGAGATCTAATGCCGCCCATAATATCAAGACAACAAATAGTCTCCATGAGCATCAACTCATAATTAGAAGCATTCATAGAAAACATGATGAACGTCATCCAACTTTCCACATTGCAGACACATTCCTGAATCCACCAGATTGAACCTCTGCCCAGCTTCTCCCTAAGAGCGCTGTGCCCAAAAAGATACTGCATCATGTACTTGTTTGGGTTTACCCAAGAGGCACCCTGCAAACATTTGGAAAGAGTCCTCTTTCGAAGATATAACGTCTGCCCTCTGCCTCATCCCATCTGTCTTGCCACAAAGCATTGCCATGTTGTGCAATTTCCTGTGTTATTTCAGAAATTAACATATTGAACTTCTAGGCAACATAATGGTTATTGCCTCTCAGACGGAAGAAAATTTACCGGCTTCACACTCGCAATCACCAAGATCGCCTCCTATGAAATCATGCGGTAGCGACCCGCTACAGTCACCATTATTAGGCAGTGAGTTGTCAACAATATAATCCATTAACTTTTAAATTTTAGCCTATCCACCCAGACTGGCGCCGCATATAGCATTATTTGATTCACAGACGCTCTTATAAAGAATACTCATGGTCCTAAAGTTAAGATCCCAATTAAGAATGACTACACTCTAATACTAAAGAAGACTCTACATACCTTCTCTGCGACATATTGAAGTGCTTCTTAAATTGTATTTTCTCATCTACAAACACCCTAAGGTACTTTTGAACCTGAACATACTTCATGCGCTGGCCTGCCATCGAAACACTTGACTCACTAAGACGACCTTTGAGGAGCATAGTCATGGTCTTCTCCTGGCTGAAGATCATCTTATATTGATGATGTCCCCATAGCTCGAATACCCTGCAAACCTGAGTGGCTTGGAGTTCTATCTCTCTCCATGAGCATCCTTCAATCTGCAGGAGTCCGTCGTCAGCATAAGTCATGATGCGACAACCGCTGGCCAATCTCAACCATAGAAGAGAATCAAACTCCACCACTCACAACAAAGGACCCAACATGATGCTACATTGGAGACAGCGTCTTGCCTATCTCAAGGCTGCCATAGCGAATTACCATATCCCAATCATTGAAGCAACTTTGCATGACCTGCAATTCACTCACAGTGCATTCTCTTTGCAGTTGATAACTGGCCGAAGGTCACTACAGATATTAAACATTCCAGAAATGTCCAGAAAGATTTCCAGGACATATTCCATTTCACAAGTTGTTACCACACTCATCACATGAAGCATGGCATTCTTAGTGCCTTTTCCTGGATGAAACATGTACTGATTCTCCATCAATAAACCACACAAGATTATTTTCCCATTTATACAAAGGTTTTTCAAAAAACTTTCAAATAATCGGAGATAGCATCAACGGCCTATTTGACAAACTTAACAGTGGGATCCTTGTTGCCACCTTTAAACAATAATTTTACAATTCCCTTCTTCCAACAAACTGGGAAGCAATCGCCAACAACACTTTATTGAAAACTCTCATGATAATTTTCATTCTCATTCCAACCGAGCTAACAAAAAGCTTCACTTTTATGCCATTGAAGCCTAGGCCTTGCCCCTAAAGAACAGATAACTTGACACTTTGGCCCCAGTAATCTCCAAGGACAATGCACCCCGCAAAAATCAGTGATTTCATGCCGCACCCGCAGATGGTATGCAGTCTCTCCAGCTTCAACATCTTCAGACAGGAAATCGTCAAGTAATCTGTGTAAAATTTAAATCACACACTGTGATGGGTGAGAGAACAGACAGAAGAACGTCTTTCCTGTGTTTGTGTCCCAAAACTCCTATATACGACTCCCCAGGGATCCTTGTTCACCTGCTCATGCACAATGAAATGCCAGGATCAACCTTATGAAAATACCAAGAACTATGATCCCTATATTCAGCTGCAAGGACTGCCTCTCACTCAGGATCACCTTCATACTACACCACCATGGAGTAAGCGCCTCTTAACCTGAACTGCAGGGAATCGAGCAACTCGGCGGCTTTCATCGAGGCTGCCAGTTTACCAGGCACACAGGCACAACATATGGATGCTGCACTAAAATGACATCAATCCTTACATATTGCAATCTCACCAAGCTCAATCTGAATTATATAATCACCATGTGCATTTAATTTCCCAAATTTAACGCTAATGAGTTAAACTGCATAATAAAAGTCCTCTGATAATCGGTCTCTATTCACAGAGTGCTTGGAATCCCTCCTAAGACGTTTACAACTGGCACAATTTGGCCTTCCAACTTC
>JAAAKQ030486582.1:0-21822 GCA_010016005.3 Zanna intricata
AAGAAAAATTGTACATATTTTGCCAATAAAAAATTTTCTGAGGTCAGTCCGGTTACTTATTATACAAACCCTGTATGCTATAAGTATCAAGTATTCTAATTACAATTTTTTGTAAACTGTATAGCTGTTTTCACTATTCATTGGTTTTAAAATAGTATAGAAACTTTCATTTTTTTGTAAATTTACATATTCATTTACATTATACATTATTGATGTTTAATGTATAAGGAAAATTTTCCGTTTTGTTTATTTTAATGTTGTATTTTATAATTATGATAATTAATATTCTCTAGGAAGGAGGTAGGTTGAATAACAATTACAAGTTATGTTAATCCACATATTTTGTAATTTTTTATTTTATGATTATGATTTCTATATTATCTTATTTGTGTTATATGGAAAACCTGTATTTAGTATATATTTTAACTAGTGCATTGCTATTATTAAAATCACCTTGAATGTTCCTGATTTTTTTTTTTTTTAATAGTGTTTGCCCATGTGTACATTTTACATAATTGTTTGTAGTATAGTTTCTAGGTTTTATATATTTATTAGTACAGCGATTGTGATATCTGCAAGGACTTTATGAATCTAATAACATATTGTATCAACGTAACATGCCTGTGGTATTGCTGTTATTCTGAATGATTTGGATGGTCCTACAATGATTTAAGTACCTCCTTACATACGGCAACCTCCTTGTTAGGTGCACTAAACTTGCTGTATGTTTTCTAAGATATTTCTTGGAAGTTGATGTTTCAAAGATAAAAAACTTTTTCCTTATATGCTCATTAAGAGATAAAGTTGTATTGTTACAAGCTACAAAAATAAAACCCTGCTCCTTTTATATACATACATATATATATATATATATATATACACACACACACACACACACACACCCTTTGGGCATTTACCAGCATTATATATGAAATTACTTCCCACTCTAATTACAAGTAGTGTGTATAAAATACATTTTTTCATACAAAATGTGTATGTTCATTTATTTTTTGTTGCTTTACATCTTTTTAATTTCATTGTTTCGTGTGGTTAAACTCCACATAAAATATGTTAGGATGGATCGGGGTATAAGTCGTCAAAGTTTAGAAAGCTCATTTGATTTGATGAGTTGGGATGGTTTGCTGGACCGGGGGATTGGTTTCTTGCTACTTGCGTTGTTCTATCACAGTAGATAATCTCACTCGCTAAAAGCAATACCTACGTTCAGACACCTCGGATAGAACAACGGCGCATCTATACTTTTACGTTTTGTAAACTTTGATGAGAAATACTAGTTGTTAATAATTACCACTTTTATGAAAATAATGATTTTCATTATACAGGAAATCCCACTGGTAAACAGAGTAAAGGTTGTTAGAGCATTTTAGTGGCCTTATCACATTATATATTTTGGTGAGTGATGCCAATTGGAAACAATTTAATTCATTAATTTCTGTTGTATGCTTGTTTTCAGATCTTGTTTTTGAGTAATGTGAAATTTTTAGAGACGATTTTTCCTTCTCTTCGTTTTCTTCTGATATTTTCGGTTTTGGTATGTAATCTGATCTTCAATCCAGAGTTCTTAGAAAAAAAATTACTCCAATTTTCGTAACAAAAAGAAGTTGTTATTTTTAACAAGTAATAATGAAAGTTTGATTTAGCAGCCTAAATAATGCATGAAGTAATATACTTTTTTTATCGTAGTATCATTAAAAAATATATATTGCAGTCCTTAGTTACAAATTATTTTCATTTTGTTTTCTATTAAAGTTATAGAGAAATGTTTTGTATGATAGAGTATACAGGTTGAAATAATAATCTGTATAGTTTTTAGTGCAAAAATTGTTTATAGGAGTGTTGCAGATGATGCACAAATGTTAAATTAAAAGGGGACATCTTACATACGATCCGTTCGTATTTTATCAAGGAATACTTTATTTACGCGTATATTTTGTCATAGTTGGATTTTTTTTTTTATAGCAGCAGTTATTAGTATTCCACGCTAAAGTTACTAGGAAAGAATAGCAGCTATTGATAAAAACTATTTCCCCACTCCTTGATTCTATAATTCTCAATGATTTAGGAATCTTGAGCTTCAAAAGATTTTTATTCAGTTTTTGTATGTAGCTTATATTTCAGAAAGGTTATCATGAAATTTAGTTTTGTTATATTTTTGAAAAATAAGTTGATTAAGCAAGTAATATACGAGTATGTCAAAAGAGGATCCCACATCATTGTTGAAAATATTACTATTGAAGCATTTTTTAAAAAGAACTTCACTGTCCTTCTGGTAAAAAAGTACTTTTTTTATTATACGGAGATAAAATCAAATATAAACAGGATTTTTATTTTTTAAATTTATTTATTGAAAAATAAAAGGCAAATGTAATTTATTTTTCTACATAGTTTCCTGCTTTAGAAAAATACATTTTTCCAGCAAGAAGGAAGGTTTTTTATTGCAGCATCGTCGAATAAAGTTGGTTACCTCAGAAGCAAATTGCAAACGAATCCCTCCACGTTCTCGACATCTTAAAATCGTTGTCCTCCAGAGCTTCTTTAAGCGGGCCAAACAAATGAAAATCGCAGGGCGATAGGTCCGAGTTATAGGAAGAATGATTAAGTTGAGTTCAGTGCATTTTTTCTATTTCTGAGATAGAGCTGCAGGCCTGACTTTGTGGAGGAGGATGGTCTTTGGAATCGGTTGGTTTCGTCTTTTGCGCCGATATGCAGTTCTCGCCTCGTTCAATAGCTTGCAGTAGTAAGTAGCATTGATTGTGCGTCGCTCAAGTAAAAAATCAGTGTGTAAAATGACTCACGGTCTAAAAAAAAACGGTTGAAAGAGCCTTGCCAGCTGACGGTCCACTGAGAGCCTTGACCAGCTTGGCTTTCACCGGAGCTGCCTCCCCTTTCTTCCGCCACTCCATACTGCATTGTTTCAACTGGGGAGTGTAGTGATGGACCCACGTTTCGTCGCAGGTGACGTTCCGGCTCAAAAACGCACCACATCTTCTGTAGTGCATTACCCTTGCTGTAAGCCTTTGACAGATTTCCAAACGTCTCAACTTTGATCTGCGGTCAAAAGGCGAGGAACCCATCTGGTACAGACTTTACGGAAGTAGGTCGTTTGTGATGATCCTTTGACAGCTCACATAAGTTATTCTGACCTGTTCTGCAATTTCGGATATTCTCATGCGTCGATCGTTTTCAGGAATGTCTCGAACCCAGCAAATGTTTATGTCTATAATGCTGATCCGAGGACGGCGATAGTGTTCCTGATTTTCCACTCGTTCTCGTCCTTCCGTTGAACTCTTTATGCCAGGCAAACACACGAGTCATTGACAATGTTTGGTCCCCAAAGTGTGCAGTTAATGTCCGGAAAATTTCCGTCGCTTGAATTCCTTCACGAGCAAGAAATTTTATAATTATGTGTTGCGCAGCGGAGTAGTCGGGGCACCTGTTGCCCCGACATCGTGAGCGTTACTGACGAATTGGTTGGGAGTGTGGAATAGCCAGCTCTCCCCACTCCTAATGACCCCACCCAAGCATACTAGAAGCGCGGCCCAATCCTACCAACGGTGGACGCATTATTATGCGTCCATACCATAACATACCATACCATACCATACCAACGGTGGACTGAAGCATTATTACGAAAAACACCTGATTACGTACTGCTCTTTGCCCTTAGGGTTGAAAACTAAAATGGTTTTCAACCAACTTAAACCAAGAAGTTTAGTAGTTGATCTTACTTTATTTGCATACCTTTAAATGTGGGTTTTCTTTTTAATTTTTTTCTTTAAATTGAGGTGTTATCGTACTATGAACAGTTTTCATATTTGTTCAAAAATTTAAGGGAGCTAATCACTAAAATTGGAATTCTGTCTATATTTCTAACTTTTAACTGTTCTCTCTATCAACTTGAAAATTTATTTTCTTGTTATATTTGCAAGTCATAATTTATAGATTAGGCATGCAAGTCATAATTTATAGATTAGGCATTAAAACCTAATGGCTAGTACTGGTGGGAATATTTTTCCAATATTTAAATCGGGGATTGAGAGTAATCTGTTTTTATTATTACGTTTTATAATTAATACCTTCAGAATGATAGTACGTTAACGTAAGTTAGGATATTTATTTCTTTTTTTCTAGTTTAGCAAATCATTTTAGAACGTTTTTAATTTCTATTTATTTATATTTTTTTTTAAGAAACGGTTAAATTTACAAAACTAAAATCTAAGCCTAACGCTTTATCATTAGAATAAAGGTTAAATTTTTATAAACTCCATACAAATATGGGGAGAGTACAGCAATTTTTTTTCTTTGTTTTTTAATGAAAATAATTTTTTACCATTTATTGTTTCTATCAGAATTTTTTATTTTCTTTCACAATTTTTTTTTTTTATTAATCCAAATTATACGGTTTAGTGATGGTCATGTATTTTAATTGAAAAATTTTGTTCTTTTTATGTAAGGTTTTGTTTTAATGAAACGATAGTATTATTTAAGTTAAAGACGCTCATCTGTATATTGACAGTTGCATTTTTTATGTTGTGAATGAATGGCTGAGGGTGCTGTTGTCTATTTGGCATATTCTCACATTAATCATCATAATGAGGACACCTACACTTCGCGCCCCTTCTGTGTTCACATCATTCTTTTATTTCACGTATTCATTTTGCTATTGTTGTCAGCCCCTTCTCTGTTTGATTCTCTATACAATAATGTTATAAAAAAGTTAACTGTTTCCTCTTTCCTTTTTGCATTTATGTATATATATATTTTTTTTTTTTTTGTTCTGGTTTTGGGGTGGTAGATGAAATAATATTTCTCTTTGTTTGCTTAATATGTCTAATTCTACTTTCATATTTCATTTTTCTTATAAAGGGATGTAAAGACTCCCTTTTGGATAATTTAAAAATTTCGTTAAAAATGTTCGACACTTATACAAGAAAAAATTGTAGTTGAAACGCTTGACTTCGAAATCTACATTTTGAAATACAATTAATTACAGCTATTTGGCGTACAAGTGGAAAAATAGTGTATTTATAAATTTTCATATTTAAAATAATCGCCTTTCTGTGACACTCTCTCTATTCTGTTTATCCTCCGGAACCACCGTAAAATATTGCTTTAGAGGATGAATGAGGATGATATTTATGAATGTAAATGAAGAGTAGTATTGTGCAGTTTCAGGTTGACCGTTCCTGAGGTGTGTGGTTAATTGAAATCCAACCCTACCAAAGAACACTGGTATCCATGATCTAGTATACAAATCCGTATAAAAATAACTACCTTTACTAGGATTATAATTTTGTCTTCTTTTTTTCTCCGAACATTTAAAGGCGCGTACACAGATTATATTTGACGACTATTTCTGTAATCAATTACACATCTAAACTTCATCGCTATAAGACAGGAAGAACAAGAATCAATCCGGTAGTTGTGTCATTAGGATTTCCTATTAGTACATGCAACAATAAGATTAAAACGAACATAATTTCCTGACAATTTTAATTATTTCCAGCGCCCTTTCTAATAAAAAAAAAATCCCTTTCGGCACGCTGGAAGAGTACCAGTACTAAGTAGGGGATAAAAAAGATTTCCAGCTTAAAGTTAAAAAAACTTCAAATTTACTCATTACGACAATGGTTGCATGTGAAAAAAGTTTCACATGTTTAGCATACGACAATCCCCATCTTCTTACAATTCCAGCAACATTTAATCCTCTCAAAAATTGTTTCAGACAAAAGTATTACGTAATGTTTAGAGGGCTAACGACTATTTTAAACCTTAAACTTTACTTAAATAAGTTTTAGACCCTTACCCAAAGAATAGTAGCAACTTCAAACGAATTCGTTATTTTACTTAATAGAAATGTTATATAATTTTTATTCTTTCGAAAAAGCCCCTCCCCATTTCCAACCCCATGGTCCGATTTTTCTCATTAACGAACTCGACCGAGATTTTGGATCGTTATATTTTCAGATTTAAAGTGTATGGCGCAACATTACGGCAGTTACCGTGTCCACAAGAAAGTGAAATATATAAACTTTTGAACTGACAATGGTTTTGGGGTCTGGGGATGTGAAACGCGAAGATATATCGAAATTTTTCGGAAGTCGAATCATGGTACCTTTTACAATAGGTAGAGCTTTCTTATGAAATCTACCTAATATATAAACCTGGAAAAGAAACTTCCAAGAAATATCGGGTCCAATTATGAATTCAGAAATATGTCCGTGCAAAAATTTGAATGATTCTTTATTTAGGAACAGTTTAGTGAAAATTTCCCGCAGTTATATCGATACACAAAACTCTGCCTGTGGATAAACCAAAATAAGTATGTCGAACTTCATTAGAAGAATCTGTACATAAATCACAACATTTCACTTATTTTCTCTAACCTAATCATTAAAATTTATGTGACTTATCAACACCTGCGTCAATAATTGGTCCATAGGCACCCAATACTTGGGTAATATCTGATAAATGGATGATATAGGACGATCCGTAAACTTAACTCCGAAATTAGTGTCCGAGCATGATTCCATTCCTCCATTTTCTATAATCCAAGTAAAATATTGTACATATTCTTTATTTTTCGGCCCTCTAGCATTGTCGTAATAATTTTTTCAATTTAACATATTAACTCATAAAATCGGAATCAGTTAACAATTAACAGTTACAATCAGAATCGTTGTTTAGAAACGCGTTTTTAAATTTTTCAAAAGTAATTGTCCCGTTTTGTTAGCGACGGTTAAGCGATATGACAACACGCTTGAATATATCGTACATTTTGTAACGCGTGTTTTAAATAATGAAACGCCTTTCTATCAAGCATGTACATAAAATTATATTGTACATAATATGCCTCTCTGATGTCACGCTTCGGTGACTAAAGTAGTCAGTCATATTTATGGAAAAGAGAAAAAAATTCACACTATTTTGTTAACACATATATCTATGTATTTGAAAGAAAAAAAGATCCTATTGCAATCACGTAAACTTTAGATTCGCACGTACTTTTCATATCATCATCCCGTTCCTGTTATTAGAATTACGTAGTTTAAGTGTTTCATTATTATTACTATTATTTCGGAGAAACATGTTTAAAATATATATTTTAATTATGAATCATATTGATCGTTCATAAAGTAGACAATGGTCTTATAGAAGGTTACTTTTACGATAAATTTGAGTTTTCTTAACGTAATTGATAACGTGTTGTATACGTCTAATATGAGGTTGAGGAGTCTTACCGACGTATTAGTTAACATTCCCGGTGTTGTCAAACTCTTACAGTTATTTGATGTTTTCCTCGGCCTGCTCTCAGTTTTAATACAACATTGTATATTTCCCTTTGTCTTCTCTGTTAATAAATTTAATTTTTTGTAAATCTTAACTTACGTATTAATCATATCTAATTTAAATAGAAGGAAAAGTTATGCAGGACGATGAAAGTTCATGGACACTTATAATTTAAGACATAAATCGTAAATGGTAAAACCCATTTTACCTCTCCTCTTAAAAAAATGATATTGTCGCTCAATTTAATGCCATTCGAATAATTTAATATCTTCTTACAATTCTGTTGAATACATCATTCTTTACGTAATTTTAAAATATCTGGCCGAATTTGAGCATGCCACAAAATTCTCGTGGTGGAATTTTTTTTTCGTAATGGTCTTTTAATGTTATGAGGAAATTAATTTCTTGCAGCAAATATTCAAGTTTGCCTACGCTAAACAATGATCAGTAATGTGTTGTATCTTGGGTGAAGTTATCCTTATTTCTCGAGAGATTGTGGGCAGGTTGAATGAATGATCATTGTCTGGTGGGGCCTGAGGTACTCCATTAAATGAGGTTGTTTTGTTTTGCAGTTGTTTATAGGTTAATCATCCCTTTTCACTTTCCTGAACATTAAAAATGTTTTCATGAGACACTTAAGTTGGATCTGTCTATAGACCTAATCCGGCTAAATAAAAAAGCTCAACTGCAAACTAAGCACAGCAACACTGTGGTGTTGCTTATCTGGTATAGCCGAACCCACAAACTATAGACAATGATACCCGTTAGATAAACATTCCCTAATGGAAATATATGAATATAACTTTTTTTTTTTTATAATCTAGTCACAGTTATTTCTGTCATCAGTCTCATTAAAAATAATGAAAAGTGATACAGGATCACCGAAGAACCACATTTTCAATAATAATTGATATATTTAAAAGAGGAGTAGGTAAGTTGCAAAAACCCATCGTTAGAAAGGGTGATGGGTTCTTGAAATCAATTCATATGGAAGGTGGTGGTGATGGGTTAAATGTGTGTTTTTGCCCTTATGTTGTTTGAATTATGCTTCCTTAGTAAATTTAAATTGTTGACGAGGTTCTTCTCTTTATTTAACAATATACTAGTGAAACGTTAATAATAATTTACTTTGAGAGCGAATTGTCATCGAGGCTTTTTCTTTACAGTTCGATGACTATTGTCGATATTATTATTTACTAGTTGAATGGCAGGCGTGGGTTAGCTTGCCGTTGTGCTTTGGCTTTGGTCCGTTGTTGAAACGATTATTACGGCTGCACTGCTCTTTGCAGTCCACACCCACATCAACTTGTCCAGGAAGGTAGGTCTTTGTCCTTAACCAACCGTTGCGACCCACCCGCTGACACTGCCGCCGGGTGGTCGCGAGTGTGTGAGTATTTCGTATTGTAATAATGTCAAACGGTCAGATGTGTATACGTTGTATGATTCATCGATTTACACATACCTTATATTATACAAATTGGAATCAGTTTTAGAATATTAATTAGTTACGGTTAAATGAATGATTAGTTATACTTTACTTGATTAATAAGTCGAGGAGTTTTTGGAGAGAAAATCATTTATTTAAGAGCTAATTATACGTAACGTTCACTATCTTATCCGTTTCTTGTCGTCTGTTCCGTAGTTAATAGTGAAAGCTTATGCGCTTGACTTCTATATTTACGTATCAGCATCATTAACTTGCATTCCTGTTGTTATCAGTTTTTTTTTATTCTCAGAAGGTTACTTAAGAGAAATTTTCAATAGAAATGTTATAATAAAGTCTTACGTAAGGTGTTCGTAATTTACTTTGCTTTTTTGTTATTGATTAGCTTAATTTTGTTTTTTAATTAAGTTTCTTGAACTGTAAACAGAAATTTCTCCAGGTTGGGAGTGAAAAGGTTTTAAAACCTTTTAAGTTTTAAAACCGTTTTTATTTTAAATTTATAGACTAAATGAAGAATAGAATATTAAAATACTTTAAAATAGACTGTGGTGTTTCTCGATGACCTATAAACAGTCTAATTTATGTATTTATGAGCTTTCAGTTTTATCTGATTAACACCTAGCACTTCTACTTGTACGAATACTTTTTTGTGTTATACTTGTGCGTGTAACACTTTTATTTTATATAATCATCGGATAGGAAAAGTTTCTAGATAAGTTGGTAGGCATAGCTACTCTATCGGACCGCTTAAACACCCATGATGCGATCGTAAAATCCCCATATCTTAGCCCTAGAAGGTATTGGTGAGGAGGATAAGAAGGATAGGGGAGAAGGGAGGCGATCTTTCCACCGCGACTGCGAAACAAGACAAACCAATGCTCAGGTCAGAGCATTCGTCCTCTACATAATCCCTTTGTGATTAATATGTGCTTTAATCCTTAAAAAATCAGATAACGAGTATATTTACCCGTGGATAGTAGTAGCAGATCAGTGATAGTTACATTTTTCATTGACCAACGCAAATATGTGCCGCATAAAATTTTGAGTAGAGGGCTAAGGAAAGGTTAAGAAAAATTCGCGAACCAGTTCGCCGTTTTGAAGCATCCAGGTGAACTTGAAACGTTCCAACCAGATCGTTACTACTGGAGGTTTTGAAAAAAATTATTGCAGGGCAAGTAAACTTTATATTTGCAACTTTAAGGTGGAATTCATTTTTTTTTTCATCATGAAAAATGCAAAACTGAGGGTATTAACCGTTTGGATGAAGGACATAGGTACCATTTTCCTAGAGAGGTCGAATAACCCCTCTAACTTATAACTAGATAAGCCGAATAGGTAATTATTCCCTGAATTAGTAGTATTTGTTATAAAAGGCAAACTGGAAATCTCTTGTTTGTTTCATATCACTGCTTGTATGTATGTAATAATTGAATGTCTCTTATTGAAGTTATTCTGAAGAATTACGGATGACATTTGAAGGAATAATGAACATTCTATTACTATACGTTATCATGTTTATAGATTTGGTCTATACATTTACGATGATGATAAAACTAATGATTCCAAAGGTGTACCGTGATTTGTCGATGGTTGAATAATACTGCTGCCAACTTTTTTTTATGCAGTTATTCTTCGCTTTTTATTCTGTTTTATTATTAACATTAAGACTCTCCTAACGAGAAACATCCAAGAATCGTTCATCATTAAACGATATGTAAAATTAGATGCCCATTTTGATTGTTCAACTATCTCTATCAGTCTTCCTGCGCCATTATTTGAAAAATGAATACCAGCAAAAAAGTACAATTTTTTTAAATCTAGGAAAAATATCCCCCTATCCCCCAAGTACATAATGGTTTTATTGAAGCTTCATTTTAGATTTAATATGTATTAAAAATACATATTTTTTAATATGTATTTTTATTAATTCATTTGTATTTACTAAGATAATTGTTTAATAATCGAAAAGCGCATCTGATTTTAAATTTAAACCTTAACTAAAGATTTAAAGAAATTTATTTTTAGTAAACGTTCTACAGCTTGTTCCGTCTAGCGATTTTATTTTAAGAGCTGTTTAGGATAGCGTATGCTTTGTTAGAAAGTTTTCTTTGAAGTTAATTAATTTAAAGTGAAATTTAATTAAAACAGATTAAGTTCAAAACTACAATTATTATTTTAATGTATTAATAAATATAACAATTCAAGCTTAGCTGCTCTTATCGCCGGAACGAATTACCATTCTCCCTCCTCCCCGCCCAAAAAAAAAAATGTCTTTTTAATTAAAATTAAAATATTAAGATTTTAAATCTCATTAAAAAGGAAAAAAGTTGTAATCTATAATAAAATTAAAGGTGGATAACGATTTAATTGACAAGAGGATTTCGTTTTTACGATGGAAGAAAAAATATTACATTTAATCTTATTTATTTACTTGTATCGCCCTCATGTGTTTTAAAAATCAGAACGTAAATATAAAAAAGCACA
This sequence comes from Zanna intricata, assembly GCA_010016005.3. Classification (NCBI taxonomy): domain Eukaryota; kingdom Metazoa; phylum Arthropoda; class Insecta; order Hemiptera; family Fulgoridae; genus Zanna; species Zanna intricata. Next base: position 11,240 of record JAAAKQ030486582.1, read on the forward strand.
CATTTCACAATAAATTATATAAAAAGAACAGAACATTGTTACCATAATAATTCATTACTATAAAAAAATAACAATATTAAAAGATGTAATTTAATTTAATTGGATATTTTATTATGATGTATCGTCAAAACTACCCCTAACCAACGAATTTCAGAAATGTACTTTTTATTCATTGAATAAAATCCATTTAAATGTAACATATAGAATCCATTTTTTCTGTTTTTAGTATACATTTTTACATTAGTAATACATTTTTGTATTTTTTCAGTTTTAAGTATGTTACAGAGCATTAAATAATTACTGGCAGTTTGTTATCTTTATAATCTGTTGAACGTAGTTCAGTGTAAATACGTTTTCTTTTCAAAAAGTAATTGTGTACACCACTGTTAACGTCGAAAGCCTCCTGGGTACTATGATAGAAAAATATGCATTGTAGATTATTATATATTCAAGAGAGTGTAAGTTCAGCTCCGGAAACTTATCGTACGTATAAATTTAGGATCCAGTGCTATTACTATGATAGCTTTTCTTTGAATAAAAAAAAGCAAGTTTCGTTTGTGGGGAATAGCCTCATGTTAATGTACAGTAATATGTGTATATAAAATATGCTCATTATTAAATTTCTTATTTATAATTTAAAGCAGTAATTGATAATAGCAGTAAATAATTGCAGCAGTAATTTATAGCAGTAAAGCAGATAAATGATGATACTGATGCGTTTTATTATATATCTCTTGGTTTGAAAAAAAACTTTTTCTGAATTAAATATTGAATTTCATACAAAATTTTTCTTAGTACATTATTAACTTATTACGGAACCAATAAGCAACTTTGTTCTACTATAATAACTATAATTCGACTGTAACAACTGAAGTATCATCTACAAAATTTACGATCTGAGATTCACTATTATTAGTATTAAAATTTAAACCGTTAGTGAATAATAAATACAGCATATCCTATTGATTTTGCTTATGAGTATACATCTGATACTTCTAAATATTTTGCCACCATTTTAGATTTGCCTAAATTAAACGTACCAAACAAATTGCATCTCAGAAGAATTAATACGGTTCACTTTTCTAAGGAGCACTTATGTCAAAAAGCTTTTTTAGATCTTAAAAATGTATCCATCCAGTAGCTTCTTTCTTCTAAATATCTAACCTTTCAAATGAGTAAAATTTAATATCACATTTCGTTTACCGATACAAATTTTAAACTTAATTAACTGCAAAATATGTATGAACTTCCAAACACTTTTGTAAGTCGCTTTCTAAAAACTTTCCGAATTTCTTTTTCTTAGTTTTGCAAGATTGATATCGGGTTTTCTTCTGTTGTTTCACTGAACTTTTGAACTTCTGTATTTTTTCGCCTGTAACATTTTAAAATCTATTTTCCTTACTATTATTTTAAGTTTCTTTTATTATCTCTATTATTTAAGGTATTATTTTTTATAATGGATCTGTCGCTTGACATTTCCCTCTGGTAAGAGGCATTTGATGCCATTTACGGCCCACCTACTCTTTTTAAATTTTATTAGAATTTTTCGTAAATTCTTTTTAACCAGATTTTTTTAAAAATCTTATTACATCTAACTTAATCAACTCGTCAAGATAGCACGTTAATATAATTTTCCTAAATGATCTGTTTTCTTAGTAGTTATTAGTTATCCTGTTGTTCATTTTTTGCTACCACTAGGAGGCATCCATTACGTATATATATATATATATATTTTAGGTATCGTTTAAATAACTAAGTCAAAGATTTATTGCAACTTAATTATTTCTGCTTAAAGTCTACTATTTTTGCAGACTCTCTCTTTATCTGTTTAGCCTCCGGAACTACCATAAGGTATTACTTCAGAGGATGATATGTATGAATGTGAATGAAGTGTAGTCTTGTACAATCTCAGGTCGACCACTCCTGAGAAATCATTTTTGCAGACTCCCTTTGATATTCTTTACTTCGGTATTCTTTTGAAATTTTAATACGAAAATAAAAAAAATAGAAAATAATTGTAATTTATGTTACATTTTTATATATTAACATAAAAATGCTTATTTTCTCTTTTTATATCAATAGTTTACTGGTATATTCTTTTAGATAGAATATTAGTTCTATATAAAATAATGAAGTTATACCATTTATTTCTGCTTCTAACACAATCATAATTTCATCCAAAATAATAATATTATACAGAATCTTAAACTTTGTAATAAAAAAGAAAAATTCTTTATTATTTTACAATATTTAACTACTTTATCATTTTATTTATTAGGTGATTAAAAATTATGACAAAGTCAAGTTTAAAATAACAGGAAAATAAAAAAAAGTAATAAAAAAAATTGCAATAAATTTTGAAAATAATTATTACACTTTAACATTACTTTATTTTATATATAAAAAAAGAAAGATTTTTGAAGTAATTTGTTAAAACAGTAAAAATTGCATTAGAATCAAATGTGTGCTAATAAAATACAATCCAACCAGTATCTACCGGCAGCGGAAAACATTATTTTTAAAAATCATGAAAAACTTTTCCCCTCTACCATTTGAACATTCCACTACTTAAATAATGATTGAAAACTACATCCATAATAATAATTTACTGATGTAGAAAAAGAAATTATTTAAAATGAAAGTAATTTTTTTTTAAATAGAAACACTTTTAGTCAAAATAATATAAATTCTTAACATATTTTATCTTTGTCCTTGTGCTGCTACTGCTCCGAGCACAAATATTTCATAAGTCCTTTATAATTTTTTGAGTATATAATTAAAAGAATAAATAAATAGATTAATAAATTAAAATAAATTGGGTACATTAAATTTTATTTCGCTTTTACATTGTATGAAGATGAATTTTTTTGAAATAGAAAAGGAGTAGTAACAAGTCAAAAAGTCTTGCTCCATAATTCAAATGAGAGGGTAACACTTAAACAAATTTAAGCCTTTTGTAGCTTGTGATACTAACATAAGTAAGTAAGTAGTGAGATACTAAACATAAAGTTTTAATAAAAATTAATTACAAAAATGTTACTTTTTACTGATCGTAAAACTTTTTTAGTTGTATTTTTTTACATTTTGCACATACCGGAAACATTTTATTTTACAAAAACAAGACAAAGATGACAACAAATCCCAACAAAAAAAGAAGCCTGCAAAAATAATACACTGTGTAATAGTTGAGCTTATTATGAGTAATACATGAATTTAATTTTAGACAGGATGAATTACTAAAGAGGAGAAAACACCACTCGATTTCTGATGGCGAGATTATTTTATTGAAACTGGTTTCACCATTAACTATGACAATAGTTTTTATTCTTTAAAACTAGCTCTACTAGGTAAATCGGTGTATTATTAATTAATGGGAAATTAAAAAAGAAAGTGTATATACATATATATATAAATTAAAGAGAAATGTTTTCATTAACATCAGTGTAAAGAAAAGAGGAAAATAAAAATTTAATAAAATAAAAATAATTGCTGTACCAACAACACACGGGATTCCCCAGCGGTCACCCATCCAAGCACTAGTCACGCCCGTTGTTGCTTTTAATTTTGACGATCGGGCAAAAATTGGGTGTATTCAACATGGTACGGCAGTTGGTAATTATCCTTGGAGTATTTCTTCTTTATAAGCGACTATAACAGCTAAAATTAGTTAAAAACAAAATTAATTATTATATAATATATTATTATTTGTTATTACATGTTTGCCTGAACAAAAATAATTTCAAATGCATTTGTTGTTTATCTGGTATAATAAATTACGATTAACAGCTTAAGCTGAAATTATGTCCTCAAAGAATATTTCTCAGAGCAATTTTTGTTAGGTTATTTTATAAGTCTGTAGGTTAGGTCCTCACCTCAGTTATATTATAAAAGATTTTTTTTTTAATCTATTAAAAATTAAAAAAAAGACTAAACTTTATTTTACATAAATAATGTAATTACATTTTACAACGCGTAAATATTAATTCAAGTATTACATTAGCCGGCCTCCGTGGCGCGAGAGGTAGCGTCTTGGCTTTTCATCTGGAGGTCCCAGGTTCGAATCCCGGTCAGGCATGGCATTTTCACACACGCTACAAATCATTCATCTCATCCTCTGAAGATGAACGGTGGTTTAATGTATATAATTGTATATTATATTGTATATAATTGTAATTGCATACAATTATATAGCTGTTGAAGTTACTTACAATGGAAGAAAAACTACCGATCTATTTGTCAATGGTCATATCATGTTGAATACGACGGTTCTAATCAGATTATCGAAGTTAACTAATTGGGCGCGATCAGTAATCGAATGATGATCCCTCGGAAATACGCATGCTGTTGACATTTTATTTTATTACATCTATGTGTGTAACGTATTTCTTTATAATTAGGTTACGAAAACATTTTTCTTAAATAGAAAAATTCTTTTAAGAATATTAATATTACTTATTTATCAATTAAAGAGCCAGTTTTATAAAGAAATAATACTTTTCATGTAATTGGTGAAACAAATCTTACTATTGCCAGTAAAATAATCTTGTGAATCAAGTAATTTTTTTTTTACCTCCGGAACCACCGTTAGGTTATATCTTCAGAGGATGAGATGCACGAATTGTAGCGTATGTGAAAAATGCCATGTCTGACTGGGATTCGAACCCGGGACCTCCGGATGAAAAGCCGAGACGCTACCACTCGGCTACGGAGGCCGGCGAATCAAGAAGTTAACAACATCTTTAATATGTCAGTTTGTTTAAAAATAAACACTTGTACTTCCAAACATTAAATAGGTCCCAAGTACCTTATATGAATTAAATAACTCAGAAAAATTTCACGAGATTATATCGAAATTTAATGTCATTGTAAAAAGTTATGACTGAAGGAAAAATGTTATCACACTTATTGTATATATAAATATAAAAAAGTATTGTTAGATTAAAAAATAGATAAATATTATGATCAACAAGTCCTGAACGGTCATATAAAAGATGTAGCCGTCCCCGGCATTACTTTATTTGTCAGACGTGAATTGTTTTATTCAAAGTGTAAGGTTGAAGTCAAATATTGTGATACGATTGATTGTTACATAGATTCATTTGCTTAGTGTCAAAGTTTATATATAGTAAATTCAAATCATCCTCATTCGCTAACGTTCGTATAAAGTTGATTATACTGCTTCTCGACCGGTCACCGAAATAAAGCGACGTTTAATGTAATAGTTAGTTTTTTATCTTTAATTGTATTTTAAATGTAATTAATATATTTTTCCTTAATTTGTACTATTTTATTTCGTATGAATGTTAACTTTTGATAAGATGTTGCAGAATTTTGATGGATTTATTTCCTCTAAAAAAAAAGATATAATTAACTATCTAAAGTTCCAAATTTAAGGAAAACGGAGAACTAGTATTGAATTAAAGAAAGACTGCGAAAATGCACTGCTCATTTTTAGTTTCCTATAACACGCGAACTTATTTTTAGATAGATTAAATTATTAAAGAGAGAAAACAGATTGAGTTGTAATGGCGAATTTTTTTTTTTTTTGAAGTGATAAATTGGGTAAGAAAAGTGAAGAATGGGAAGTGAGATTTTTTGGGGAATTGGGAGCACCTCGTGCCGTTGGCGCCTTTTAAAACTACTTTTTAATTTATCAGTTATTTATTCCGTTTTCTATTTCACCAAATCCATATATAAGAAAACATATTTTTCTTAATTAATAATTTTGTGCCAGATTTCAATTGTTCAATTTTACCATACTTTTACAAAATGAGTAAATTTCCATTTATGTATAAAACTGAGTGAAGCTTTAAAAAATTGGGATAATTAGTTGTAGAATAGATTTTATAACGATGTTACTTACGTCATAATAATCTAAGGACAAAGTAAATCTTTGTGGACATTACGTCTTCATTACGAAATGTTGGGTTCACCTGCTTTAGATAAGAACTCTATGAATAATAAACTTTTGAATGGATTAAAGGTTAAACTCTGTCCGAAATATTTTTTTGGGATTGAGTTTTGTTTTGCTTCCTTGTTAAGATTAATTTGAATAATTATTTTTTTTTTTTAATTTAAATATAAAATTGGACTTTTAAACATTTTAAATCTTAATTTTTCTCACACTTAAAAATATGAAGGAAATACTTTTCCTTCGTACTTCATAGATACTCCGATGCGTATACTTCAGTTGGACAGTTTGATTTTTTTTATTACTTATAATCGAATAAGGAAAACGAAATCTGTTAATAATTTCAGCAAATTTTACCTGTTCATATGTTAACTTCTACGTATGCTGAAAATGAAAGCTCCTCTCTAATTATTTTATCGTGAACATTATTATTTCATATGACTTTTGAAAGTAATGCATCTTGAACAGAAGACGTTCATCGTTTGTAATAACGAAAATCTCCACGTGATTTAGAAAGCTAAGTATTAAAGAATACATACAAATTTTCCCAGTTGTGAAAATTTATGATAATATTCTCGTATGAAGTTATGATAATCTTCTCATCGTTAAAAAATTATATAACTAAAGCTTACGTTAGATTATTTTTTTATTTTCCTGAGATTTTCTTTCACTGTAGATTTTCTTTCTTATACTATTTTCATCAGGAAAATAATATAAGAATTGTTGTTTTAATCCAGTTTATCCTCCGATAATTACAGTTACTTTATTCAACTATCTTTTTGATCTCTTTTATCTGTTTAGCCTCCGGAACTACCGTAAGGTATTACTTCAGAGAATAAATGAGGATGATGTGTATAAAATGTTATTTATTTTTTTTTCTTGAAAATACATCAGATGTGTAAAGATGATAATAATATTAATAATAATAATAAATAGAAGTAAAACGTTTAAGTCTCGGTTTAAAATTTCAGAAAATATTTAAATTTTTATTGCAGTAGCCTTTGGCGTATATTATTCTAAGAAATCCGTCAGATAAACGGTTTTTGCTGAAAGGGTTGAGTTTGTCCGTTCAAAATTTCAAAAGTATTTCCAATTTAAGTTCTACAAAACTATTTGTTTTTCCAGTTTCGTTTTCTATTTAACAGAAATTTTTGATTTGAACGAGTAAATTCCAGAAGTGTATATTCGTAATTCGTTTCAGCCATTCTTGCCAAAATATAGCGAAAATTTAACTATTTGTTTTTCCAGTTTCGTTTTCTATTTAACAGAAATTTTTGATTTGAATGAGTAAATTCCGGAAGCGTATATTCGTAATTCGTTTCAGCCATTCTTGCCAAAATATAGCGAAAATTTTTCTTTAACATATTTAAAAAAATGGTTAATGTCCGCATTTAATATTTTTATCCTCAATCCAAGCCGTCATGTCATCTTCACTAGATTATTCTATTTCGATAAGGTTTTATATTTTAAAGAAAGTTCATCCTGTGATCCCTATACTTGTTTATTTTATAAGATAAAGAAAATTATTATTTTTTTTTTTTTTTTACACAGATGGTTCAATTTTTTTTTTTATCCATCGGATTATTACAATATAATCTTTTAAAAAACAACAGTCTTTTCAAAAAACAGCCGAACTTTTGTTATATAATTTTTTCGGCTTATCTAGAAGCGAACAGTTTTTTTAACAGCGAAGTTATCTTCTGCTCTATCGTGCACTTAACCTAACTTATTTTTTAATTTCAGGAAGAATCCTTAAAAATTTGGTTAAAAGTTCTTTCAGTACCGTCTGGGAATTTAAAAAAAAAATCCCCAATTGTGACAAATCTTTGACTCTTAATGTTGGTAAAAAAAAAAAAAAATCCTGAATTGTGACAATCTTTGACTCTTAACGTTGGTACGAGGTTAGGGGAAAAAGTCTAGTGAGACTAAAGTTCGAGAGTTTTCAGGGGATGTGGACGAACAGTCATTATGTTTTGGCAAGAAAAATCGCTGAATGCGAGGGTTAATCGCGAACATCAAAGTTCGGGCTTTTTTCCTGATATTTTTTTGTAAACTTTTTAATATTTCAAGGTAGTAAAGCCGGTTTATGTTTCTGCTTTCGGGTGGAAATAAAACCGTAGTATAAAAAACTTCATCTCTTAAAAAAAAAAAAAACGGCGAATATTTTGGTCTTGATGTCTAATCGGACGTAATGCAAATTTTTTTGTATTTCGAAGATTGAAATTTGGTTTCGACATTGGTCCCATAAACTCATATTTGAAACGCCTGTTGTGATGTTATTAAAGATTTTTCCCCGTCCTTGGTAGAATTTAACATCATTGCAATAACCGATTGAAATATCCATTCTTCTGCTAGTTTCCTTACCATTAAATGGCGATTAGAACAAGTTCTATAATTTTTGTAAGATAAGATTGGTCTGTGGTTATTGTTGATGGTCTTTTCGATATCTATAAACTGATGTGCATACTTTTTTAATCCTGTAAACACTGAATACAGTTTTTATAAAACTTTTCTCGCGAATTTCTTGTTTATACTTCCTCGCGTAAATCTATCAGTTTAAAATGTCAAATTATCCCAAAAATTAGGTTACTGTAACTTTCACAGTATGTGATTTGCACAACACGCAAAAATTTCTTAACAGGATATGATGTTTTAGGTTTACATCTTTACTCGGTGGTGTCGAGCCGCATCCGATAAAATTCTCTATAGCCTCTCATTTCAAAAAGTTTAGTCACCATATTGCTCAGACTTAGTGTTTAACTTATTGAAAATATCTTCATTATCAGAATACGTATTCGAGGGGGGACTATTGGAAACAGTTGTAAAACTTAGCGTAAAAAATAATACACATTCCCGCATTCCAGATTGTCAGAAGATGATAGAAGTCATTTAATATTCTCTTTACGTCGTTTATTTGCATTTCTTTCCTTATTTTATCAAGATCTATGTTTCTTGCCTTTTGTTTTCCATACGAATCGGATTTATCATTTGGTCAGCATTTTTGTAGGCCTATCCGTACTTTAAATAAAAAATATAAAATAGAATAAATTAAATAAAATAAACTGTGATTAAGTAAAGAAAAAAAAAAATTACTTTTTCAATTAATTTATTGTACCTATGTGTATTTGATTTTGTCCTGGAGCTGTTGTTACTGAGATTTTTAACATTAATCTTTTAATATAATCATTAATGTAAATTAATTAATGTAATATAATTTGTTCTCATTTACATAAATCAAAGTGTACGTACTTTTCATTGAAAAGTATAAACAAATTTGGCTTTGCTGGATATTTATTTTGTTGTTTTGTATCTGTATTAATTTGTGATAAAATTTATTTACTGAAGCTTTTGAACATATTTTGTTCTACTACATTTTTTTTTCTTCACTTTAGCGTTTAATTTTTTTCCTTCACAAATCACTTTTTCCTAAAAGGAAGTCGATTAGAGATTTTCTAGATAAAATTTTATCCTTGGGTCGGGGTTAAGACCAAATTTAGATTTATTGCCGCGATTCTGTAACAGCTTAGAGTAATATAATGTTAACAGCTAGTTACTTAAATTGACAACTTTCACTTAATTTTCTTTCCTTACTAACTTGTCATTTGTTGGAAAGTGACATTTTTATTTATTTATTTATTTTTTTGTTTTGTTTAATAAATAGGATTGGAGGAATCGCTCTGAAGCAGATAACCTGTGCCTAGTTCTTATAAATTAGCTCAAAAATGTAACCGCCTTTCTGTTGTTCTTTGTTTAGATTGGATTTTCTTGTTTTCAGTTCCTGGTGTATATGTAATGTTTTGTGTTCTGTAACATCTAATACTTTTCGCTGGTCGTTTATTTATAAATATGTGAAATCTTTCTTTTAGTTATAAATTGCCTTTTTTTAATTTTTTATTTAAGTACTTACAGTACTTAAGTACTATTTACAGTGGTAAATAGTACTAATTAAGTCACGTCCTGTAATTTATGATGTTACAGAACTAGCAGCGGTAGGAGAACAATAAATGGATGGGGTTTATGTTGTAGGAAGCTACAATAGCTCTTGCTGGTAATACTTCAATATAGGTTTTTATCGTGTAGTAGGACATTGTTTCTCTCTTTTTCTGTTTAGCCTTCGAAACTACCGTAAGGTATTACTTCAAAGGATGAATTGAAGATGACATGTATGGCTGTGAATGAGTGTAGTCTTTTACAATCTCAGGTTGACTATTCCCGAGAAGTGTGGTTAATTGAACCCCAATGACCAGAGAACAGTGGTATCCACGATATAGTATTCAAATCCGTATAAGAGTAACTACCTTTTTTAGGATTTGAACGTTAGAACTCTCGACTTCGAAATCAGCTGATTTACGATGTCGCGTGAAGCAGTAGGTTGGCTGGACAGGACATTGCTTCTGCAGCAGAACAAAAAAACATAAATTTTTTTCTTCTTCTACATTAAAATAAAAATCCAAAATTGTGTTCTTGTACAAGAATCTTTTAGTGAAGTAGTGTAGTATGCCTGTTATCGCCAACCCACAAAATTCTGCTTATGTTGTCGCGTAACGTTTTCATATTTCAGTCTTTTTCCTTATACGGATTTGAATACTAGATCCTGGATACCGGTGTTCTTTGGTGGCTGGGTTTCAATTAACCACACTTATCAGGAGTGGTCGACCTGAGATTGTACAAG